>SSNS01000019.1:1046648-1259148 GCA_006937985.1 Aphyosemion australe
AAAAAAAAAATGGAACCCAAGTCTCTGCTTCAAAGAAAATTATAAGATCCTGCCAACAACGCCAAATGTGGCAGAACGGAGTGTAGCTTATATAGCTAGACTTTTGAAGAACACACAACAACGCCACCTTGATACTCAAGGACAAAAATAAAGGACACGTAGGTCCACTCTTATAGAAGAAGCTTGAGACAGGGTTCCCACAATATAACAAATTTATTAAACAAAAATAATAAAAACAATTAAAAAGACTACGACTAAAATTACTAAAAGAATTAAAAAGACAGGCTGAAGCTACTAATGGGGTGCCGAATCCCTAAGAGGAGACGGGACCCTAAACTAAGAAAATATAAGAAAGGTTCACCCCAGACACTCGTGCATGCATCCAAAGTGGGGTGAAGAACCACACACACACACTGCAACCCAAACCGGAACCGTCACCCCAACGTGGTCACCACCACCAGCAGCTCTCAGCCTGAAACATAAAAGAAGTAAAAAAAATAAATAAGAGGAGAGGAGGGAGGTCTCCACCCTGCTTCTAACAATAAAATCAGCGGCCGGAGCCGAGTGACACAGGTGGTCACGCACCCACACACACACACACACACACACACACACACACACAGCGCTTCGGCTGCTCAAATGTCCGACTGTCCGTAAGGCGCTCCAGCACCCAGAAGAGACAGTGGTAGCGATGCGATCCAAATCTTGCCTCCCCGTTCGTGTTCACTTGGCGGATCACAACCACCAACCAGCGGAGACAGGGCAGCGCGTTAGGTCAGATGCCGCACACCCACACCAACAGGAGTGGTAACACAGGCAGCAGGAGAACGAAGCTGAAGGCGAGCCAAAAAGAACAGCACAGGCAAGACAACCGAGGCACAACACGATCAGAAAGAAAAACACACGATCAGGCAAAACAGCAGGGTCTCTTCGGGGGTATGCCAAAACCCCTTCCTCATACGTGTCAGCTGAATGACCACCTGAAGCGGATAACGCTGTGCGTCCCACGAGATGAATCAACACCTGAGCAATCCAATTGAAATATTCAAATCTCGCGCACCACCACACGCTTCCTGACACAGGTCAGCGGAACCGGAAGTCCTCTCCACAGCAGACACGCAAAGGAGGGAGGGAGGAAGAACTCAAGAGAAGCGCCATAGCGCCCCCATTTATACTGGGCTCTCTTAAAGGCGATAGGTCAACCAATTAACTGGTTGAAAAGCCAACCAGTCCTGCTACATTTGTATGACCATATTTCCCAGAGTGCTTTGCGGCAATCTATTTTTAGCTACTGTAGAAAGCTCTATTAATTCTAATAAATACATACTATATTTGGAATAAAACATTACTTCATTGTGAGGGAGAAGAGATTTTATCAATTTTGCTGTGAATCACTATGTGGCAAGGTGGACAAACGAGGGCCCGGGCGGGTCTTGAACCCCAGACTCCCGGGTGAGAGTCACGCGCGCTAACCAGTCAGCCAAAGGGATATCCCTGTGGCCAAGCAGCCAGGGCACGTGAACAATCGGGATCCAGTGACAGGACACTCACACTGTCACATCTTCCCCCCTCTTTCCACAAGCACGTCCCGTGCTCCCGCGCAGGGTGCCACAAATTCCACATCCATGGACCAACTTCACAGTTCTACATGGATCCTGCCAACAACGCCAATTGTGGCAAGGTGGACAAACGAGGGCCCGGGCGGGTCTTGAACCCCAGACTCCCGGGTGAGAGTCACGCGCGCTAACCAGTCAGCCAAAGGGATATCCCTGTGGCCAAGCAGCCAGGGCACGTGAACAATCGGGATCCAGTGACAGGACACTCACACTGTCACATCTTCCCCCCTCTTTCCACAAGCACGTCCCGTGCTCCCGCGCAGGGTGCCACAAATTCCACATCCATGGACCAACTTCACAGTTCTACATGGATCCTGCCAACAACGCCAATTGTGGCAAGGTGGACAAACGAGGGCCCGGGCGGGACTTGAACCTCAGACCCCCGGGTGAGAGTCATGCGCGCTAACCAGTCAGCCAAAGGGACATCCCTGTGGCCAAGCAGCCAGGGCACGTGAACAATCGGGATCCAGTGACAGGACACTCACACTGTCACAACTAGTAAACTGCATCTAGTTGTGTGTCACTTCCTTCTCTCACTAGTTAAAGGTGTAGGAGGCAGTATTACAAGAATTCTCAATTTTGAGCTTCAAGCTGCAGTGTGTGTTGTGACACTGGGACCATGATGGAAATCTCGAAGGTCTCAGGGCATCCTCTCCACCCCTGAGAAGACCAAGATGTCAGGTGTCAGCTTCTGATCCCAGCTTCCATCTAAACAACAGAGCAAGGTCCTCTGAGAACTGTTCTAGATAAAAAAAAAAAGAAATGGTATTAAAAAATAAATAAGTCACCTTAATATTTGAAAGATTAAATATACCTGTTTGTACAGCACTTTCACTGATGTCTGTACCCCACTGATTTCAAAAGTAAAGATTCTATTTTGAAAGCACAGTTGTTTTATTACGGTAGTTTTAATTCGGGACTAGTTTGTTTAAAGCGGAATGAGAAAGTAATGAAGCGGCTGCCTGTCATGTGATCGCTTTAGACCAATGCACGTATTTAGTAAACAGAACTCCAACATGGTGGCCAACATGGATTCGAAAAGTATTTATTTAACCTTTATTTATCCAAAAAGTAGCAGTGAGGGCAAAGAAAAATCACCATAAACGTCCACAAACATGAGTAAATATGTACGGTGTGTGGAGTTTACATAATTCACCCACGGAACCTCTGTAAGGTCCAGGGGGACGGGAGACCTGAAGGACGTTTACGGTTAGGAATGTTTACTTAGTATGTTAGCGAGTCACAAAGAGGTAGCAACTTGTTCTTTGTATCGTTCAAACCTTAATGATTAATGTCATTAAAACGGCTGGCTCCATTGTTTGATACTCCGCCTACGACTCCAGTTTTTGACCACTACAATGGAAATGGCGCTACATGTTTATAGCATCCGTGAAGCACGAGCAGGTACAGGATTTTATGATTACTCGATGGAACACCTACAACAACATAAAGGTTTTGATGCTTCAAACTACAGGTAACTGCACCAAGTTCTGCTACAGGACTGGTATGCAACTTTTGTTAACTTGTACACAGAGCAGCAAAGTTGGTTTTTTTGGGTTTTTTACCTTGTTTGCTAAGAGTTTCAGCGTACCACAGTCGCCATCTTCAGAGCTTCGCCAGGTGTTGGTGGCATCACTTCCGTTGTTTATCCACAGGTTGTAGGGAACAATGTTGCACTCTATAGCCTGTGCCTTCCCTGCTGGTGACCACATTCTATGAATGATCCAGCGTATAAACGTTCATTCCTATTCATGGATCAAGATAAACAACAGAAATGATGCTGCCAACATCTGGCGAAGCTCTGAAGATGGGGACTGTGGTATGAAGAAACTGTTAGCAAACAAGATAAAATACCTAAACTTTGCCAGTCTGTGTACAAGATAAGAACAACAAAAGCATGGAATTAGAAGAAAAACAGAGAAAGAACTTAACAAGGAGTTTTAGAAGAAATGACAGAAGTAGACGGAGAGGAAAGGTGAAAGAAAGGTGCCTACAGAAGGTTAAGTAGAATTAATTTTTAGTTGAAGCTTGTGAAAATGACCCTAATGTTAATGTATGTTGGATTAGAACAACAGTAGCATAGTTAATTAATATAGTTCATCATTTCTGGTTGCATTTTCAGATGAGCATATTAAAATATTTTCAAAAGAAGAGGAAAGGACCAGAGGAAGACGTTGATGTAATTGAGATGCTCATTGTTCATTATTGCGATGCAGTTCCTTCAATTTCTGATGAATATGTTAGTGATCTGTACTGTGACACATGTAATACTGAAATATTCCAAACATTTGTTGCGTGACATTGGTTATTGAAACTAATCCAACACTTCCCAATTAGGCAAGTACACAGGCTGAAGTAGTGGAGGATGTGAATGAAGGAGAGAAAAGTGGCAGAACAGGAAGGTTCATCTTCGTGTGCAGGTGAGCATGGTGAGGCAGAAGAGAGCAGCAGGGAAAAAGAGGGAAGGAGAGAGAGTAAAGGGAAAAAGTACAGGGAATCTGGCTGTGACCCAAAATGGACTGAAGTAAAAAAGTTCCACCCATGTCTGTACTACACCAGTCAGGGTGAGAATTAAGCTTTACAATTAAATGCAAGTTAAGTTTTTTTTTGTCAATTAACTTAATTGTAATTTCACAATGACTATGCTGTTTGACCCTCTGCAAGACAAGAATTGTTGTGTGAGACTCTGTTATTTATTTATTTACTTGTTTTTCATTTTTTTGTCATTTCAGAATGGAACTTAGCAAAGTCTTAAACTTGGTGGCAACATCACCCTATTGGAGTCCCCCACCCCTCCACATCCATGTCCTGGAGCATAGGGTGCTAGACTACTGGAATGGGAATTTAAAAATGATTCAGCCAGAATCAAAACCCACAAAATTAATAGAGTTGTGGCCATTACCGATGGCCACACGGTGACCTCAAAGAGAAATTGATTGACAACAAAAATTATATAATAAGAATTATTTTTAAAAGGAGATGTAGCAATACACAAAATTTTTATTTATCAAAGTACCAAATGTTTCAGAAACTCTCCAGTGGTGCTTACTCGTGAGGGCCTGTCAGAACAGGCCCAAGCACTACTAAATCCACCCTCCAAGTTGGTATCACTGCAGGAATGTGGTAGTGTTTGGGGACTCTTCACTATTGAGGGCCAGATTGTACAGGTAAGTTTATTATGTTCTTATGTAAATATGAGACATTTTCCTGTCAGTTTCATGTCATGCTGTATTTATATGAAAAAAAAATGTGAATGACACATGACATAATCCTGAACATTTACAAATGATACAAGATAAATGATAAATGACCCACACTTGTATAGCACCTTTCAGAGTCAGAGGACTCCAAAGCACTTTACACTACAGTGTATCATTCATTCATTTACACACTGATGGTGATGAGCTACGATGTAGCCACAGCTGCCCTGGGGCACACTGACAGAGGCGAGACTGCTGAGCACAGGCACCATCAGTCCCTCCGACCACCACTAGCAAGCAACAATGGTTAAGCCTAACCTTCCGATTACTGGACAACCCACTTTTCCTCCTGAGCTACTGCTGAAATTGCGGCTGCTTTGTTGCTTAGTTAGATATATTATTCTGCAAATAATATTAACAAATACATATCTCTTTAGCTGTCAGCTGTAAAAAGGTCAAGAGTGGCAGGGAGGAGGTCCCCCTAGCTGCAGGAGATCTTGATTAAGTCAAGTCAAGTCAAACTTTATTTCTATAGCACATTTAAATGGCAACATCGTTGCCCCAAAGTGCTGTACAACAATAATAGTAATAAAAACGAATACAAATGAAATTTAAAAGCCAACAGAGCCTTGTAAAATATTAAAACCAAAGGCAAATAAGAAAGAATTATGTAGCAAAAGTTAAAAATAAAAACAACAGATAAAAATGATATTACAGATAAAAAGGTAAAAACAAAACAAAGGGAAACCTGCAGTCGCTTAATTACATCTAAAATGCAAGTGAATACAAGTATGTTTTCAGACGTACTTTAAAAGAGGCCAGCGTATCAGCTGTCTTTACATCCAGAGGCAGGCTGTTCCACAGGGTAGGGGCCACTACAGAAAAAGCTCTAGCACCCTTGGTTTTAAGCCGGGATCTGCGTGAGGCTAACAGATGGAGATCAGCTGATCTAAGCACCCTGGATGGAACATACGGCTGAATAAGTTCACTCAAGTATGGTGGAGCTTGCCCGTACAAACGTTTAAAGACCAGCAACAAAATCTTATAATCAATCCTGAACTTAACAGGAAGCCAGTGGAGGTCAGCCAGTACAGGGGTAATATGGTCATACTTTCTTGTCCCTGTCAGAAGGCAAGCTGCCGCATTCTGAACATTCTGCAAGAGACCCAAAGTGGCCTGTGGCAAACCGGTATACAAAGCGTTACAGTAGTCCAGCCGAGAGGATATAAAAACATGAATAAAAGTCTCAAAAAGATCACGAGGAACATAGGCCTTAATCCTACTCAATAACCTCAGCTGGAAAAAACTAGTCTTTACCACTACACTGACCTGATCTGAAAAAGTGAGACCTGAGTCAAAGACAACCCCCAAATCCCTAACTGTGAGGTGACAATAGGAGGACAGATCTCCAAGAATGCCTTTTTTGTCAAGCAATGCAGTCGAAGACCCAAAGGTAATTATCTCAGTCTTTCTCTCATTCAATTTGAGGAAGTTTGAGTCAAACCATGCCTGCACTTCTTTGAGGCAGCCTAACAGGTCCTGGGAGAGTGAATTACTGTTTGCTGGAATAGATACATAGATCTGCAGGTCATCCGCATATGTGTGGAACTGAATCCCATATTTTCTAAAATTTGACCCTAGTGGCAACATATATAAAGAGAAGAGTAGCGGACCCAGAACCGAACCCTGTGGCACCCCAAAATCCATTGATGCCATAGATGACGAAAATTTACCCAGGTGCACAGAGAACGTTCTCCCAGAGAGATACGACTGGAACCATTTAAGAAGTACACCCTTAATCCCAACCCATGACTCAAGGCGAGACAAAAGGATCTCATGGTCCACAGTGTCAAACGCTGCTGATAAATCCAGCAGGATCAGCACAGCAGAGTCACTGTGGTCCACGATCTGCAGCAAATCGTTCAAGACTCGAACCAGAGCAGTCTCCGTACTGTGGTGCTGTCTAAAACCCGACTGGAAATATTCTTGGATTTTATGGTTTTCATGGTGGGTCTGCAGCTGCCATAGACGACCTTTTCAATTACCGTCGACAAAAAAGGTAGCTTTGAAATTGGGCGATAATTATTCAAATCCTGCGGGCCTAGGCGGTCTCTCTTAAGAAGCGGTTGGACCACAGCATGCTTATAAGCAGCTGGGACAACACCAGAAGCTAATGAGGAGTTTACCAGCTCCACAATATGAGGGCTAATGGTATTAGAAACCTGTTTCAGTAGACCTGATGGAATGCAATCACCAGGCGAGAGAGAGGGACGTAATTGCTGTACAATTTTTGTAACAGTAGCCAGCGTTACTGACTCGAAGCTGTCAAACACACCCTCGCATACAGTAGTTGGCAGGAAATCAGTGCACACAGAATTCAGAGAGTGTCTTAAATTTAAGATTTTGTCTGTGAAGAAAGAGATAAATTTTCCGCATAGGTCCCGGGAAGCCTCTCCTAGAGTGCTGACACTAGAAGCCAACAGGCTACTTAAAATGTTAAAAACAACATGTGGCTTGTTCCTATTTTGACAAAGCAGCAGAGAAAAATAAGATGACTTTGCCTCCTTAGCAGCTCTCTGATAGTCCAACAGGTCCTGTTTAGCAGAGAGCCAGGAAACATGGTGATGGTCCTTTTTCCATTTTCTTTCTGCTCTCCGGCATTTACGTCTACAAGCACGTAAATCTTCATTTACCCAAGGCTCATTGACAGATCTTACAGATTTCAGTCTCCATGGATCAACTAAGCTCCATGATTTGATTAAGCAGGTAGAAATAATGGAAACATTAACTTCTTTAATCATTATCACAAAACCTTCTTTGCATCTTTTTCTGATTTACAAGTAAGTATTTGAAGAGTATTTTCACCAGCATGTTTTAATTTTCATGGTAAAGCCCAGGTCCAGGTTTCTCTTTGGAGGGAGGCAGCCCTGCAAATGTCCGAAGTAGGTGCTCTGGTGCAAATCACCCACCAGGGAGAACCTCAACTCAACATCCCACACCAGGATTGAGGTATAGCTATTTGAAATAGAATAATAATCTGTACCAGTCATACCTTGAAAGGAGTCTAGAGAATGGTGCTGACCTTACCAGTAGACACACAGCTTTGCCTTCAGTAGTGAATAATTAGTTGTTTTTTTATAACTTTTTATTTTCATTTAAAAACCATTCAGGTCAAATATCTCAGCTTGTCCAGAAACATTCCTATTTCTAATTGAACAAAGGTAAACTAGGCCCTACGTGGACCCCCTTTGCCCCCTTATAAACTCTATAAACAGTAAAAACAGAACGACATAAAAATACAAACAAGAAGATAAACAAGGCCTGCAAGCAGAAAAAAAAACCAAAAAAACAAGGACTCAAAAAGCAGTAATTTCCTTAAATTCCCTTACTGGTCATGTGCTACATATTTAAACCATTTCTCCCAGTTTGTTTTAAATTGTTAATCTTTCAGTCTAATCTTATTTGTCAGTCTCTCCATGTCATGTATTCCATTTATTATTTTCTCCCGTTGTTCTTGTGTAGGTATGTCCACTTTATTGTGATAGCTTTCTTCCCAGCAGCAAGCAGGATTTTAGTTATATTGGTCTCCTTTAATTACCGTTCCATGTATATAACCTAGATACACCAGTCACGTTGATGGTATCTGGTACCCCAAGAACTTACAAAGGGTTGAATGGATTCCATCCCAGAAGGGTCGAATATTTTTACAATTCCAAAAGACATGAGTGTGATCCGGGTTTGTGTGACCACATAATCTCCAACATGATTGACCTATATTTGTTTGTTTACCTATTATTTTAGGTGTAATAAATAATTGAATTTGGTTCTTCCAAATAAACTGCCTCCATTCTTGTGAGTTGTATTTTGATGGTCTTTCCACATGTAATTCCACATGTCCTCTGAGATGTCGTCACCCAGCTCCTTCTCCCATTTTGTCTTCACATAAAGTGTGGAATGGTTTCTCGATTGCATTAGACTTTTGTATAACAATGACACTTTCCTAAGTGGGGCCCTATTATATCCAATTCTAATTTTTCTTTTTGCATACAGTGCAGAGACGTTTTTCCCCTATCAATGTTTAAATGGGGTATTTATTATCCAATATTTCAATATTGTTTCACCGAGTTACATACCCCGGACTGCACCATTGAACTAGTGGACACATCTGTGCGGCATTATAATATTCCTTTAAGTTCGGAAGCGCTCTTCCCTCCATTTCTTTGGGTAACCTGTGGGTTGAGTAGCGTATTCTCTGAATATTACCTTGCCAAATAAATCTAGAGATGCTTGTCCCTCTAATGAATAGTGAATTAGGTATATTAAAAGGGACTGAAACAAAAATAAAAGACGTGGTCGAATATTCATTTTTATCACAGTGATCTTATCGTGCAGCCCCAGTGAGTATGTGGACCATCTGTCTATGTCCTTTCTTATATGTTGGTCTAGTTCTTCATAATTATATTTGTATAGTTTTAGTAATTTTTTTGGTATTTTTATTCCTAGGTGTTTTAGCTTCCCATTTTGTTTTAAATTCTTTAAGTTTTGGAGTAGGAGTGCAAATAAACATAAGGACTTGAGTCTTTTGTAAATCCAGTTTATAGCCTGAGTGAAGGCTGAACTGTTATAGAATTTCCATTAGATGTGTAAAGATTTTAGCTGGATCGTTTAGATAAATTAATACATCATACGCAAAGAGACTTTCTACATGTTTTCGTCCTTTTATGTTGACTCCTGTTATTGTCGTGTCCTGTAGTGATGTGCAATACTGCATATTTTGGTATCAATCTGATACCAAGTACATACAGGCCAGTATCGCCGATACAGATACTTTTCAATAAATAAGATAAATGTGTCATTGAATTGCTAAATCTCACTCTTCTTGACTTTAGGTTTTCTTTTTTATTATTTAATAGTTAAAACCCAAGACAGAATTAGGACAGTTTATAATTAAATAGAAAATGCTTTGTTATCAAATTTTTCAAACTTAAATAAAAGGTGCACGCAAACTGTTAACCTATATTTCATTTCAGAACAAGAGAACTCATCAAATTCTTTAATGTCAGTCAGGTGCAGGATAAAAGATAACCAAGAACAAAAATTAAGGGAATTAATCACATACCGGATTTATTGTTGGATTAATTTGTGGAAAATTACTCCATCTGGTTTACCTGTGTTTGTCAGATCAGACAAACTTCACGCACTGTCAACAGGGTGTGTAGTGTGCTCAGATGATAATTGTGAAAACAATGGAAGAGATCTTTTGAATGTTCTGTATTCTATTTTGCAGAAATCCTGGCAAAGGTTAAAAACAGACTCTTTGTTGGAGGGTCAGATAAGAAAGGGAAGAATCCTGTTTATTGTCTCAACAGTTTGGACTCTAACTATTTCAGGTGTGTAATGAAATTTCTCTTTAGTTTTATACTTTTAGTATTTTATTATTTAGTATATTATTTGCAATACTACCTGTTTTACTACTGCCTGTTTTATGATGGTTTATGTGCTTTTGTTTTGTTTTGCTTAGGAGCATGGGAGAGATCATGGCAGCTAGTCTAGCACAAGGCGGACCTTGCCCGAACTTCCTGTGGGAGTGGTGCTTCAAATATCTCTGCTCCAGAAATACTGACAGCATTCAAGTGTCTGCCAGTGATGTAACAGATCTCGAACTGTGACTGAGAGGGTTAATACAGTTTTATCAAAGGCAACAATTGCGTTGACCTCATAATGATGTGGCTTGCACAGTTACTTTGTTTCCCACTTTATTATCTTTTTTAATTGCTGTTACAATTTTTGTTATTGTGAAGCACCTTGAGTGTGCGATATAACAAAAACTTTGCTTATTCATTTTGTATTTGTAGACTGCAAAGAACATTGATACAATATGAGCTAATCTCACTTAACCACTCTGTTTTTAGATAAACAGTGCTAGCAAGGACAGCACGGGACCTGGTTGATGACATTGTGACCTGTGGCTACACTGCAATTGTGTCTATGGAAAAAAGAGACCTCATGATAAGGTATCTGGGTGATCTTAGGTTTTCATTAAAATAACCGTTTGTGGCAGCCCTATAGCGGAAATGCTGCGGTTCTGCGAGACAGAAAAACAGATGGTCCAATTATTGAGGTTTTTAGACAAATGCGAGAGAACCACTTTAATTATTTTAGTTTTTTTTTATCTCCACAAGATATTTATATCTATAATACAATAGAATGTTGTTAAGAGGTAAAAAATGTTTTAAGCTAATTTGTTTTCCAAATTTAGGACTGCAGCTTTAACTGGTGATTTGTTGTGATTCTAATAATGAACAACCCTTTCCAGTTTTGGTCTTAATGCCTTCAGATTGGTCAACGCCAGGTCCGTTTTGAACAAAATTTTTATTCTTAAGGACTTGTTTATTCACTACGGCTTGAGTTTTCTTTGCATCTGTGAGACTTGGATTCCCCCTCATGACTCAAGCGCTCTGGTGGAGCTTGTTCCAGCTGGCTGTTCCTGTTTTAATAGTCCAAGATCTCGGGGCAGAGGTGGAGGGCTGGCGATGGTTTTTAAATCCTGCTTTTCTTGCAGACAGCTTACACCTGCAGTGTCATCTGCATCATTTGAACTGTGTCTGTTTGAACTCTCCATCACCCCCCGCCTGCTTGTTGTGCTGATTTATCGTCCTCCTAAGACTGATTCTAACTTTCTTAATTATTTCTCTGACCTGGTCGCCGACTGCATCTTGAGATATGACCATGTTTTATTTCTTGGTGACTTTAATATCCACGTATGCTGCCCTGACAACCTGCTGGCTAGAGACTTTTTGAATCTTTTGGACTCATTTAATTTAACACAATGGGTTTTGAGCCCAACTCACTCCAGGGGTCACACCCTGGATTTGTTTTTTTCTTTTGGCCTCCCTGTCATGAACCTTGAGATTGTGCCTACAGTGTTTACAGACCACTCCTCTATTTACTGTGATGTTAATCTGCCTCGCCCTGATTCTGTGACATATGTTCCTGCTACCAGGTTTAGAGCTTTGAATGATGTTACAGTCATGAAGTTTGTGGACAGTATGTCTGTAAAATTGAAGTCTTTTAATTCAGAGCTATGCAATATAGAGGACTGTTTACAACAGTTTGATTTTCTTTGTAATCAGGCTCTGGATGAGGTTGCTCCTCTAAGGCTTAGGAAGCCTGGGCCTCGGAGAGAGCCTTGGCTATCTGACGCCACTCGGGCCTGCAGGCGGACGTGTAGGTCCTGTGAGAGAAAGTGGAAGAAGGATGGCCTACAGGTCTCCTGCGAGATGTTCAGAGCATCGCTGGTTGCATACCAGGATGCTGTGAGGGTCGCTAGAACTGCCTATTTTGCTAACATCATTGACACAAACTCTCATAATCCAAAGATTCTGTATAAAACTCTCAACACTGTTTTGGTGTATCAGGAGCCTGGTTTTACATCTTCTACTATTGCTGGAGACTGTGCTGACTTTCATAACTTTTTTGTCAGTAAAGTCTCTGATATTAGAGCAGCTATTTCTGGCTCCTATACAGGGTCTGATCCAGTTATTCCATCTCGGCCCACCTTTAGCTCCTTTAATTCTGTCTCATATTCAGAGTTGTTAGTCTCGGGGCAAAAGCCGTCTGGTTCTCCACTTGACGTCTTGCCACCTCGTCTCTGGAAGGAGGCATTCCCGTGTCTTGGCCCGTCGCTAGGTCTGATCATTAATGGGAGCCTGAACACAGGAGTGGTTCCGGCTGCATTGAAAGCTGCAGTGATTCGGCCGATCCTGAAGAAACCTGGAGCTGATGTCTCTGTGCTTGCTAATTACAGGCCAATTTCCAACCTCACTTTTACCTCGAAACTGCTGGAGAAAGTTGTATATCAGCAGCTTGTGTCTCATATATCTGACTCCGATTTGTTCGAGGTTTTTCAATCAGGGTTTAGGTCTGGTCATAGCACTGAGTCAGCCTTGCTGAGGGTTTTTAATGACATATATATTTCCCTGGACCAGGGTTTGTCTGTTGTGCTCCTTTTGTTAGATCTGACTGCAGCTTTTGATACAGTCGACCATGCCATTCTCCTGGATCGTTTGGAGCGGTGGGTTGGGATCACTGGGTCTGCACTGGACTGGTTCCGCTCGTACCTCCATGGAAGGACGTTCTGCGTTAAATCGGGGGACGCATTTTCCTCCTGGGAGGACCTTCGCTGGGGGGTCCCACAGGGCTCAATTCTTGGCCCTCTTCTTTTTTCTATTTATTTGCTGCCCCTTGGCCCAATCCTCCGTAAACATGGCATTCAATTTCACTTATATGCAGATGACTGCTAGCCTAGTGAACTAGACCAAATCTTGCTTTGCAGAGTTTGGTCTAGGCACGCTTCATTGGAATCCTCGCAGCCTGTGGCTGTCCAATCACAGCTCGCTATAGTTTTGGTTGGGCCAATCACAGCGCTCTATATTTTGGGCCAATCACAGAGCGGGATTAGCCGATGACGTCAGCGCTGCGGCCGCGAACCCAAGCAACATGGCGCCAACGCCGGAGCCACGTTCTTTTGAAACGGCTTTGTCATCAACATTGGATTATTTAGACTCCAACGTGCGTAAGTCTGTCTGATATACTTAGCGGCTTCTTATTGTTATCAAACAAAGTAGTGCAATGTTCCAGTACACCTGATATTCACATGTTTTTATACAAAAACGACAGAAATCATTGATGTTAGACGCCATTGCTGCCTCTCGCTTTTCCGTTGCTGTGATTACGTCACGTTGTTCGTTACTCTGATTGGTCCTAGCGCTATCCAATTGCGTGCTGACATTTTGAAAGACAACCGTAGATCCCGCCTCACGACTGAGAGCCGTCAATGGTTCGTGGCCAGACTATATATTCACATATATAGGATGGCTTGCCAGGCTAGATGACTGCCAGATTTATACCTCGTTTCGGCAGGGGGATGGTCTTGACATCATGTCCCTTGAGTCCTGTCTCAACGAGGTTAAGTCTTGGCTAGCGGCAAATTTCCTACATCTTAATGAGGGTAAAACAGAGCTGATTATTTTCGGCCCAAACAGCAGGCAGGCTATGAGTTCCAAAGTTGATCTGGGCCCTCTCTCCCCCTTTTTGAAGCAAGTGGTCACTAGCTTGGGGGTGAGAATTGACTCTGGCCTTAAGTTTGACGCTTACATCAACTCTGTGATTCGATCATGTTTTTTTAATCTGCGACGCCTTTCTAAAATTAAACCTATGCTGTCGAGAGTCCACTTGAAGCAGGTACTCCATGCTTTTGTAACCTCTAGGCTGGATTATTGTAACTCCCTTTATGCTGGGCTCAGTCAGTCATCGCTTCGTCGGCTCCAGATTGTACAGAACAGCGCCGCCAGGTTTCTGACCGGGGCCAGGAAATGGGACCATATCAGTCCAGTTCTGGCCTCCCTACATTGGCTTCCGGTCTTTTATCGGGCACGTTTTAAACTCTTGGTGTTTGTTTTCCGCTTCTTTCAGGGAGGTCTCCCTTCTTATTTGTCTGCACTTCTGAGGAGACGTGCCAACACGATCTTTGCGCTCCTCTGATCAGTGCCTGCTTGTGGTCCCCCGCGCTAGGTGTCGGACTCGTGGTGATCGGGCTTTCTCTGTTTTAGCGCCATCTCTCTGGAATCAGCTACCACCGTCAGTAAGACTATACATCCCTGCAGGTTTTTAAGAGTCGACTGAAAACACATTTTTATCGTCTAGCGTTTCCAGATCTTGCCTGAAGGCTGATTGTTTTTATGTGTTTTATGCATTATGTATTTGCATGTATTATGCATTTTTATAGTCTTTTATTGTCGTTTACTGTTTTAATTTTTTATCATGTTTTTATGTTGTTCTTCAGCGCCTTGGCCTCCCGTGATGGGAGTGGAAGGCGCTTTATAAATAAAATTTTGATTGATTACATAGTTTTTTTTTTCTGTGTAGTCAAAAGGCATCACATTGCTTTAAAATTTCTTGTTATTCAATTTTTTAACTTTAAAGACAATGTAGAAATTTTACTGTCATGTTTGTACAAAAGCCTGAACTTGTCAAAAATTCCATTTAATAAACTGAGTCTATTTTCAACTATGTCTGTGTATTTCAACAAGCTTAATTTAACAACACATTTTTGCCTTTTCAACTATGATTTAAAATTTATCTTCCTGGTTTTTTTGGGTGTTCTACACCTAAAGCTCCCTTTCATTACAAACGCAATGGACCCTGTGCACCAAAAAATGCTCATTTCCGGGTTCCGACCGAAAGTGGTTAGTTATTTCTGGCTAGTATTATGCTAATGAAAATATGTGGTAAATGAGAGGATAAATTAAAATATTTATTTGTAAAATTTTGCTTTGCATGTCTGTGTTGGTATGTGTGCATGTGTATCAACCCACCCCCTCGATCAAAATGGATGAAAGTGATATATCTGCTAGAAAACAGGTGAATAGCAGAGCATCTGATTTTGTTTTTACTCAATTACATAACTGTTATCCATTTATGTCAGAATATGATCACAATGTGCAGTTCGCCTTGTATTTAAGGTAAAGATGCAAGTTGTGTACATAAGACTTATTTCTTTCTTGCCACCAGCTCCAGCGGGTTGTCCTGTTTACTACAACAAAGATGGCGAACGGCCTTGACGTCACTGAAATCGCCACCGGCTAGTGTCACTAAACATCTGTAAAGGACCCCGGATAATAACAACAAAGCACATCCGAGACGCTCCGAACTTACAGGGGAATAAGTGCTAATGATTCATACCAAATCATTGGCGAAATGAAGGACTGTAGAGGCAGATAATGCCTTATTTAGAGGCTGCACTGCTGCCGCAACAACTCCCATTATGGATATACTTCGATCGTAGACAGATATTTCTCAGACTCCAAATAGCACCAACGTTCTCTGGGTGAGTAAATTAATTTATTGCATAGTAGAAATAAGGTACAGGTAGCAAAAAAAAGTGTAGTTACTGTTTAATAATAATACTACGTGTTTGTCATGCCCCTTTTAGTCAAGTTCGCACTAGTTAGCACAGCCGCGTTGTGTACTCACCTTCATAGTTGTGCACATACTGGGATATGTACAATTTAAGGCAAGGCAGTATTTATATAGCACATTTCCTACCCGAAGGCAACTCAAAGCTCTTTACAAACGAAGCAAGCGAAGCGTTCCCATGTTGAGCAATTATCAAACTTCAAACGTTGTTGCTTTGGACAAGATTTGTCTCCGGCTGCACCAGAAGGGAGAGCTTGTCCTGTTTGGCCAGCAGAGAGACTGTAAACACTAAAGTTCAGTCCTGACTGACAAAGTACATTTAACAGCTGAGGAGCTGAGGATCTCCTGGAGGAAATCGCTGCATGTTTCTGCTGAAAGAGCTCGCGGACGTGGTGAGGCCGACACCGGGTAAAGCGTGAGACGCTGCTAGCTCAGCTAGCGCTAGCCATTCAACTGAAGACTGATACTAAATGCCTGAAAAATACACAAACAAAGATATGCCGGCTACGGAGGACATGGAGGACATCAAGCGCTCCCTAAACTTTATGTCGGGTGAGCTGACAAAGTTAACATCACAGCAGGAGCGATTGTTTAAACTTGTCAATGAAGTGAAATTGCTACAAACAATGCTGACGGAACGGGACAAGAAGATAGCTTTGTTGGAGGAGAGGATCGACTAGTTGGAGCAGTACACACGGAGAGAGGACCTGGTGATGACCAGGCTGGAAACGCGACATCAAAGTTATGCCAGAGCTGCAGCTAATGCCGACACAACAGAGGATGCACCGCGGGATGAACTACAGTCGCTGGAGCAACAAGTGGTAGGCTTTCTGCAGAGTAAGGACATAACTATAAAAAGTGAGGCAATATCCATCTGCCACACACTGCCCAGGAACACGGATAAAGCTAAACCAACTATAATAATTAGATTCATCAGTAGGAAGCAGATAAATGATGTGTTAATGCAAGCTAAAAAACTGAAAGGAACAAAGTGTTTATAAATGAACACTTGACGAAAAAGAATGGGGAAATAGCAAGAGAAGCAAGGATAGGAAACTACAGAAAATTATTGGCACTTGGACCCGGAATGGAACTGTATGGATACGTGACCTGGCTGGATCTGTGAAGCCAATAAAAAACATGACAGAACTTGATAAGTACAAGCAGAGGAGGATCCAGGAAGAGGCAGCCAGTACTGAATCATGAAAGGAAAAAGGTCAGATACAAACACTGAATGGACTCATTAACTTTTGAATGGACACACATATTAACCCAATAGGTGAAATTAATGATACAGTATATGAATTAGAGAATAATACAGATTATAATTTGCTTTGTCCTGTTATTAATGAATGTAAATATTATACAGTGGAAAAATATAATGATATGATAGGGCCTGTGACAGACAGAGCACTGACTTTCATCCATTTCAATAGCTGTAGTTTAAACTGTAATTTAGGAAAAGTAACAGATTATTTGAATCAATTTAGTAAATGCTTCAGTATAATTGCAGTGACAGAAACATGGTTAAAGGAAACTGATGTAAATGATGTTCAGATTGAAGGTTATGATTTATATTATGCCAATAGAATGGATCAAAGGGGAGGAGGGGTTGCTTTGTATGTAGATGTTAAATTCAAATGTAAACTTGACGGGGCACATGACAACTGTTATTAGTAATATTATGGAAATGGTTACAGTAGAGATAATCAATGAGATAGGGAAAAATATTATCATTACATGTGTTTAAAGAAAACCTGGGTCATGTGTAGAGCAGTTTACAGACAGAATAATTGAGGTGTTTGATAAGTCTCAAAGTAAAACTGTGTTTCTTTGTGGTGATTTTAATATAGATCTAAAGGGAGGGCAGAATATATCAGAGGAGTTTATGAATTCTATGTATAGCACAGGGTTGTTCCCTATGATCACCAAACCAACTAGAATTACAACACATAGTGCGACTATTATTGATAATATTTTTACTAGCATGAAAACAGAAGATACATTGTTATTAGGTGGAGTTTTACTGACGGATGTGAGTAATCACCTTCCCATAGTTTCTATTCTTGAGCGTGAATATAGTAATCCTGTCCAAGATACAACAGAAGTTTATGTAAGAAATAGATCAATCGCAGCTTTGAATGCCTTTAAAGAAGATCAGAAACAGAAATGGGATGATGTGTACAAAGATTACATGAATACTGCCTACAATACTTTCATGAACATACTGTTGACTTTGTACAATAAGAACTGTAAAAGGATCAAAATAGGATGTAATGCCAAGAAAATTAGCAAACCGTGGATGACAAATGGTATAAGAAATGCCTGTAAGAAAAAAAATTATTTATATAGAATGTTTTTGAAGCTTAGGACAAAAGAATCAGAAGTGAGATATAAAAAATATAAAAACAAATTATGGATTATAAAATGTCAGAAAAGGGAGTATTACAGTCAATTGTTAGATAAAAACAAGGATAACACAAAGAACACATGGGGTGTAATAATAAAGTTCTAAATAAAGATAAAGTACGACTTCAAATACCAAATTACTTTATAAAAAACAATATGGATATTTATGATAAAAAAGAAATCGTAAATGACTTTAATACATTTTTTGTAAACATCGGCTCAAATTAAGCTAAACAAATTCCCAAAGTTAAAAATTATAAAACAGGGGAAATAAAAGATATTGTGGATAGTATTTTTCTTGATAAAGTGGATGAGAGTGAAATATTACAAATAGTGCAACAGTGTCCAAACAAGACTTCAAACTCTTATGTTGATATGAATGTCTCTTGTGAAAAACATCATAGACCTAGTTATTAAACCATTTACATATATATGCAATCTATCATTTATTAAAGGAATATTTCCAGAACATGAAAACTGCTAGAGAAATTCCACTCTATAAGGGTGGAAATAAGCATGAATACTCTAATTATAAGCCAATATCACTGCTTCTGCAGTTTTCAAAAATTCTGGAAAAAATATTTGTTGTTAGATTGAATACGTTTTTTAATAGGTATAGTGTTTTGCATAATAGTTAATATGGGTTTCGTTCTAATCATTCAACTGCAACAGCAATAATTGATTTAGCAGAAGAAATTTCAATAGCAATAGATCATAAACAATATTTGGTGAGTGTCTTTGTAGATTTCCAAAAAGCGTTTGATACGCTGGATCATATAACATTATTAGATAAATTATACAAATACGGGATTAGAGGAGTAGCACGAGTGGGTCCGAAGTTATTTGATGAACAGACAACAGTTTGTGGAAATTAATAATATAAAATCCTCTATATATGGTATTAGTTGTGGAGTACCACAAGGATCAGTCCTTGGACCATTACTTTTCCTTTTGTACGTTAACGTTATTGCTATGGTTTCTAAATTATTTAAGTGTATACTATTTGCAGATGACACTACCTTATTTTATTCAGGAGAAAATATAAAAGATGTTTTATATGTAGTTGAAAAAGAATTTACAAAAATTAAAATGTGGTTTAATATTAATAGGCTTTCTTTAAACATTGATAAAACTAATGGTTATAGTTTTTTGTAGTAGTAAAAAAAGTGCTGATGCATCATTATATGTTGAAGGAATTGAGATAGAAAGAGTAAAAGAAGTTAAGTTTTTAGGTGTTACTATTGACGAACATTTATCGTGGAAGTCTCACATAAATGTTATTAAAATTAAAATATCTCGAACTATTGCAGTACTAAATAAGACGAAGGAATGGTTGACCAAAAAAGCTTTGTATATTCTGTATAACTTGTTAATTCTTCCATATCTGACATATTGTATCGAAGTATGGGGAAGTACCTGCAAAACATATACACATTCAATTTTTCTTTTACAGAAAAGAGCAGTGAGATTTATTAGTGGTAGTGGATATAGGGATCATACGGATCCGATGTTTTCACAACTAGACCTAATGAAATTTGACAAACTAGTAGAATATCATTTATTAAAACTTATGTACAAAGCACATCAAGAAGTTCTACCAATAAATATTCAAAAAAGATTTGTAAAAAGAGAAAGTAATTAAATCTGAAAGGAACTAATATTTTTACAAAACCAAGATTCCAAACAGCGATAATGGAAAGAAGTATTTCAGTAAAAGGTGTCTGTTTATGGAATAGTCTCGACAGTGAAATAAAACAATCCAAATAATTTTCTGTATTTAAAATAAGTGTTAAACGTATCATGATGAATTAATAAGATCTTAAGTAGGCTGATAGACTTGTTTTGTGTTGGGGGTGGGGGTAGGTTAACAACAAGAATTGAGTTGAACAGCTAATGTCTTGATGTGAAGAGGGGCAGATATTATAAGTTTTTGCTTCTTTCTGCTCCTTTTCATTTATGATTATTTGTGAACACAAATTATTTTAAATTTAACTTTTATTTGCTTGATTAAATGAAATAAAAGAAACAAACAAATAAGACATTACAAAACAGAACATACAAAAAATAGACAATGGACAACTAAAGCTAGAAACTCTTAACATAATACTAACAGAGCTTTGCTTGGACAATGAGGACCAAGAAATTATTATTATAGAACTAACAGAACTTCAGTGAGACTAAATGTAGCCGAGATCAGTGGTGGTACTTATAGGGTATCAAGGTCAACCAGAAGTCACTAAGTGCGTAAATGATTGTTTCTCGTTTGCTTTGTGGAGCAGAAAAAAAAATGTAGACAATATGATGAATGTCATCAACTGAAATATTCTGCAGGGTCCCAAGGGATCTAGAAACGTACAGTTCACTGCATGCATCGTCCATGTTGACGTCACTGTGAAGGGGACAGGAAGTACCACGGCTCTCTGGAGTTCTTTAACCGGAACTAGCGTTTGCTATTGTGCACAGGGTCCATTGTTTCAGATTTTCTCTTTTAAATTTAAAATTCAAATCTTTAAAAAATATGTTACCATTGACAATTCATCTGTAAATGCTCCAGCTTCTGAAATAACTTCTACTGTTAAAATATTTGTGCTAATACTGCTATTTGAAAGAGTTTTATAAAATTACGGATCAAACAAAAGATTCTTCTAATCACAAAATGTATTGCTTTATACAAATGTTACTTTTACTGTGCAAGTTGAAAATCAGGTCATTTATGTGGGATATAGTATAGCTACTAGGGATGCAACGATTCACTCAAGCCACGATTCAATTCGATTGCCGATTAAGTTCATGATTCCGATTTTTTACGATTTTTCACAAATTAATTTCAGTTATTTTATGGCAAAATAAATTATTTTTTACAATTGCCTTAGTCCTTATTGTTTCGAATTGTAACTTTCTATTGTGTTACTAACAAAACTTAACGATGAACAAAGTAATAGCGGTAATTAAAGATGATATGGAAATGATCAAAAATCTTTTCATGCTCAAAAAAGGTTTTATTTATTTTGAATGTTATCTGAATTTATGTCTCTGGCAGGCCAATGTGAATCGATTTTCTTTTTTTCTATGATGTATATTTAAACTAGTTTGCACCGATTTTAAATTGATTCTCGAACCATTGTTACAACCCTAATAGCTACTACCACTGTGTTTCATTCATGTCTCCATGAGCGATATTGTGATGACAATATAATCATTTGGCATACACGTTTTCAACATTTAGCCTTATTCTCACCTGTTATTTCACATTATGAATGATTCTTAATATTTAGTTAGTTTGAATGCTTGGAAAGCAACTTTTAACAAACCCAGAACAAGTTAACCTATTCCTGAATGACTCTGCTTCTTGATATCTTTTACGTTTTTTCTACAATCACAGGTTAAACTTGAGGTACAATTTTGGAAAGTTCAGGAACGTCTCCTCCTCCCCCCATTCAAAAGAATAGGGCCAAAAACAGACTTTGCTCGACTTCAGACCGTGTCCTGAGAGAACCGTAGAACCGAGGGAAATGAGACTTGCGCTGGATGAAAGCTGACGGATTTTCCTCCGTTTTGATGTACAATTTATGGACGTACTCCAAAAATTGTGGTCGTAGCGTTAACTAGTTTGGAAAGGTTTTAAAATATTTCTCCTTCCAGCAGCTGAGTTGTGCTGTCCCATATATGGTCATGCTGTTCCCACTGTGAGTGACAGCTTCAGATCTGAATCCAGAAAAGTAAATTCTGCTACGACCACATCTTTTGGGGTAGATGCGTAATTTTCTCAAAAACAGTAGGTTTATTTGTCTGCTTCGATAGGATGTCTTCGATTTTGCTGTAGCTGCCACGGTTTTTGTGCTACGAGGCTCAGAA
This sequence comes from Aphyosemion australe, assembly GCA_006937985.1. Lineage (NCBI taxonomy): Eukaryota > Metazoa > Chordata > Actinopteri > Cyprinodontiformes > Nothobranchiidae > Aphyosemion > Aphyosemion australe. Next base: position 1,068,706 of record SSNS01000019.1, read on the forward strand.
GGAGGAGTGATCCTGATTTTCTCCCATTGGCCCCCATTCAAATAATTTTCAGATCTTGTGCTTCGACTGCTGACTGAGAGCTAAACTGTACTCGTCATATCTCCTACAATATTAAAGATAGGCACACAAAAATCCACACAGAGCACCATCAAAGCCTTCGGCCGCTGACGGTTTTGGAATTTTTTTAACCAGTGCAATAGTTTTCGAATGGTGATGCGAGGTTCGAGGCCTGCAATTTGATGTTTGGAGCTTCAGATCTGGAGAACGGCGGATTCAGATGATTTTCTCTAAACAAAAATCTGCTACGACCACATTTTTTTGAGTACACTCATCAATTACTCAAAAACAGTAGTTTTACTCGTCCGCTTCGATGGGATGTCTTCGTTTTAGCTGTATCTGTCACGGTTCTTGAGTTACAAGCGTCAGAAGGAGGATTCAGCCACATTTTCCTCCCATAAAAAACAGGCATTTTCTGCTCTGTTCTAAGTCAGACAGCTGAAATTGTCTCCTCATATCTCCTACAGAATTCGACGTAGCCACACAAAAATTCACACAGAGCACCATCGATGTCTTCTGCTGTTGACGCTTTTGGAATTTTTCTAATCGGTGCAATACTTTTTGAATGGTGATGAGAGGTTCCAGGCCTCAAATGTGACTGTTGAAGCTGCAGATCAGCTGCAGGATCCGATGACTTTCTCTAAAGAAAAATCTGCTACGACCACATCTTTTATAGTTCATGTGTAATTTTTTTCAAAAACAGAAGGTTTTTTTGTCAGCTTCGATGGGATGTCTTCGTTTTAGCTGTATCTGCCACGGTTCTTGAGTTACAAGCGTCAGAATGAGGATTCAGCCACATTTTCCTCCCATAAAAAACAGGCATTTTCTGCTCCAGACAGTAGGCAAGGCAAGGCAAGGCAGCTTTATTTGTATAGCACATTTCAAACATGGAGGCAATTCAATGTGCTTTACAGAGCAGGAGCAACAAAAGCATTAATCAAAATACACAAAGAAATAATTCAGACAATTAGATAAAAGGCATAGTCAAAAAAGTTTAGCAGTAAACAGTGCAGAAGGAGCAGCATAAGAAACATTCAATCATAGGCTAATGAATACATGAAGGCTTTTAATTTTAATTTAAAAGTTACTAGAGTTGGGGCCTGTTTGAGGTCATAAGGAAGCTGATTCCATCTATGAGCAGCATAATGACTAAAAGCAGCTTCACCCTGTCTGGTTCTGACCCGAGGTTCTACCAGCTGACTGCTGTCTAGGGATCTGAGAGCCCTGCTAGGAGTATATACTGGAAGGAGATCCAACATGTACTTAGGCCCCATACCATTGAGTGATTTATAGACTAGTAGAAGCACTTTAAAATCGATTCTGTAGTTTACTGGCAACCAGTGCAGAGTTTTTAGAACAGGGGTGATGTGCTCAGTTCTCTTAGTTCTCGTTAGGACCCTAGCAGCAGCATTCTGAATAAGCTGCAGTTGTTTTACGGCTGTTTTGGGAAGACCAGTCAGGAGACCATTGCAATAATCTAGTCTGCTGGAGATGAACGCATGAATGAGTTTCTCTAGGTCTTGTTTCGACATGAGACCTCTGAGTCTTGCTAATTGATGGAGATGATAAAACGCTGATCTGGTTATAGCCTTAATGTGACCAGTAGAAATCATCTCATCATTTCTCCTTCAAATATTCTATGTAGGCACACAAAAAATTCAATATATCACCACCAAAGCCTTCTGATGCTGACGCTTTTGGAAATTTTCAAATCTGTGCTATACTTTTCGAATGGTGAGAAGTTGGAGGCCTCAGATCGGACATCTGAAGCACAGATCCAAAGCCTTCCTCATTAAGAGGCCTGCCTGCTGCATCTAACAGCAGCAGAGCAGTGGTGTGATAATGGAGCTTTCTGATTGGTTCAGACATTTCCCGCTATTTACTGTCTGAGAGCGGATATACGGAAAAGCTATTTTAAGTACAATCCTACTGGAGCCTTGTGGCCTCTCTATCAGTCAGTCTGCTTGTTTCAGCAAACCAGTATCAGAACCAGCATCTGGTTTAAGACCAGAACCAGGATCAGAACCAACACCAGAACCAGCATGTGGATCAGAACCAGGGCAAGACTAGAGCCAGGGTTAGATGAGATATAAGAACAGAACAAATACCCGGACCTGAATCAGGATCAGAACCCAGACCCAGACTCAATACTCTCACTCTCTCTCTGTCTCTCTCTCTCTCTCTCTCTCTCTGTGTTTCTCTCTGTCTCCCTCTTTCTCTCTCCCTCCCTTCCTTCCTCCCTAACCCTCTCTCTCTCTCTCTCTCTCTGTTTCTCTCTCTCTCTCTCTCTCTCTCTCTCTCTGTGTTTCTCTCTGTGTTTCTCCCTGCCTCCCTCTTTCTCTCTCCCTTTCTTCCTTCCTCCCTAACCCTCTCTCTCTCTCTGTTTCTCTCTCTGTTTCTCTCTCTCTCTTTCTCTCTCTCTCTCTTTCTCTCTCTCTCTGTCTCCCCCTGTCTCTCTGTCTTCCTCCCTCTCTCCCCCCTCTTTCTCTCTATGTCCCTCACTCTTTCTCTCTCCCTCCCTTCCTCCCTACTCCTCTCTCTCTCTCTCTCTCTCTCTCTATCGCTGATTGGCTGAGAGTTTTCAATTTTTTTCTGGCTAAACAGACATACACACCCACACATATTATACATCAAATTGATCGGCTTGGTCTAAGGAACCCAATGCCCCCCACCCCCAATCCCTGCTCTCTGATTGGCTGAGAGAGCTCAAGCATCTTTTTGGATAACAGAAATACGCACCCACACATATTATACATCAAATTGATCAGCTTGGTCTGATGAACCCACTGCCCCCCCCTCCCTCTCCCTCCCGCCCATCCCTGCTCTCTGATTGGCTGAGAGAGTTCAAGCTTCTTCTTGGTTAACAGAAATACGCACCGACACATATTATACATCAAATCGATCAGCTTGGTCTTAGGAACCCATAACCCCCACACCCCCAACATCCCTACTCTCTGATTGGCTGAGAGATTTCAAGCTTCTTCTGGGTTAACAGAAATACACCCCAAGACATGTTATACATCAAATCGATCAGCTTGGTCTCAGGAAACCAGCCGTCCCCCAGCCCTGCTCTCTGATTGGCCGAGAGAGTTCAAGCTTCTTCCAAGTTAACAGAAATACGCACCCAGACATGTTATACACCAAATCGATCAGCTTGGACTCAGGAAACCAGCCGTCCACTATGCCTGGTCTTTGAATGGCTGAGAAAGTTTTGAAACTTTAAAGTTCAATTTCTGCTCGTTCTAACAGTTTATTTTTTATCTCATTCTGCTAACTTTGACAATTGAACTCATTTTCAACTTCACATCAGTTCTAATCCATGTTCATCTATCAGTTTCAGCTGCTAAATTCACAGTTCAGCTAATTGTGAAAATTTAACTATTAAATTAATCCTACTCAAATACCAGCTGTTTAAACATTTCAGCTGTCCAGTTTTTTAAACTGTGTAGTGAGATTTCAGTTTTCTTCTGTTTAGATTTTTTTTCTCTTTTCTCAACTTACTTATTTGGCTTTATTACACTTGTTAGTGATTTTTTGCAACTAAATCTTTTCAGCTCATTTTTACAATTACGCTAAATTTTCGCAGCAGAAAACTGCTTATTTCAGTTCAGCTACTCAGCTATCAGTTTCAAAATTCAGCATATCCTGCTAATTTCACAATTCAACTAATTGTGAAAATGTAACTACTTATACTCAAATATGAGCTGTTTAAACATTTTAGCTACTCAGTTTTTTAAACTATGTTTAGAGATTTCAGTTTTCTGCTGTTTAGGATTTTTTTCTTTATTCTCTACTTACTTTTTGGGCTTTTAAAAACTTTTTAGCAATTTTTGTGCATTCAGCACATTTTGACAATTAAGCTTAGTTTTAGCTTCAATTCAGCAGTTTCAGCTATTGTATTCAGCAATAAAGCATTCAAACGCACTTCTGCAAGAAATGCAATTCATCTAGTTTTACTTAATTTATGATTATAGTTTCATGAATTGATTTTAATCCTATCAATCCACACTGCGTATACCCAAGTTAGTTAGACTGCAAAACTTTAAACAAATTGTAAAATTTCTGCCATATATTTCATGTTGTGTCTTTGTTGTCTACATTGTTATGGACATTATTTTTAAAGTTTTTTTAGGTGTACATAATTGATGTTGAAACCTTTTTGAAAATATAATTTGTTGTCTTTTAAAGGGACAGTCAGTTTTGGCTTGTTTTTAGCACCTCCTAGTGTTCGTTGGCAAAACCTAAAGTAAAACTTATCTCGCCTCGCTGCACGTTCATCTTTTTAACACCTTAATCTAACTGCTGAAATGTCCTACCAGCCTTCTATAGTTTCTATGGGAGCAGTTTATCACTGAATCAAACAAATCAGCTGCATTCAAGATCTAAAACATGCAGGAAACGAGCTGGAACCAGACTGCAGATCAAGGTAGGTCAAGCTGAATTTTTCTAAGTCCCAACAGACCGGCCCGGCAACTGTGAAGTTGCAAGTGGAATATTCTGGCCACAGGGGGCAACAGCTGGTTTGGGTGGCCTTTCATTCACCCTGTAAAGGGTCATTTTAGCACATACTGGCTCAAGAAAATAATTTAAAAATATTAAAAAGTTGCAAAGTGTCCCTTTAATACAACTTTGTATAGCTTTTTAAAATTTATTTTTCTCCAACATGTCAATTCGTATATATTTTTATGTATAGCTTTTTTAAATTTATTTTTCTCCAACATGTCAATTCATATATATTTTTATGACTAATTATCAATGAAAAGTTACAAGTAAAATAGGACAATAAGAGCCTCCTTGCATTTAAACAATAATGACCTAGATCTTTTATATTTTTAATTTATTTGTAACAAAGTTTTAGTGCAAAAAGTATATATACATATAGTATTCTTTTACATATACAGTAGGTTACATATTATAATGTACTATATATATATATATATATATATATATAGAGAGAGAGAGAGAGAGAGAGAGAGAGAGAGAGAGAGAGAGAGAGAGAGAGAGAGATGGCACTGTAAAAATACAATTTCAAAACATCAATATAATGTAAAAAAAAAAAACAATATTTAGAGAACAATGAACAAAGAAAATGTACAGATAACATCAGAGATTTACCTTCAACTATCAGAAACACAATCAAAACATTTTATAACTAGTTTTACAGGTTATTGAGGTTTTCTGCATAAGGGTACCACATCTCCTTCTTCACTTTGACAATGTGTCTGCATTAGTGCAGAGGAGAGTGATCAAGTCGGCATCCTCATCGGCTCATCCCCCTTCTCAACCGACACTACCACTACAGCCACAGATGCAGGTGTCTCCTTTGTCTGTGGAAAATAAAAACCAAGCATTTCACCACAATGTTTATTTTCTCAGTAAAAGTCTTAATTGTTATTTTTACTGTTATATTCTTCTTTCCTATGGTCTAGTATTTTGTTCATCCAATAAAATAAAACAAACCAATCTTTATAATCAACCTAGTTGCTAATACCATTTTAAAAATATAGGCCCTAGATTTGATTGAATATACTGTACAGTACAAGAGCACATTCAAACACACTTAAAATTTTCATAAAACCATTGTCTCATAAGCCATTAGAAGCAAAGTTAGTGATTTTAATCTGTTACACCATGAATGTCCTGCTCACACTTAAAGTTTAGAATAATCAGAAAAGGATTAAACAATATTATAGAACAAATGTAGAAATGTTCAACAATCATGTAGTGTTTATAAAAGTAAGGTCAATTTACTTTCTTGGTCAAGCTGAATACTTTTCATCTGAAAAATATCTTAGTTTGTAAGGGTAAAGAGGGGTTTTGGGAGTTATTGCCTGTAGCCGAGACAGCAACTTTGTTTTTCTTTTCTGTGAGTTGTGAATGTCCTAGCCACTTCTAATTGTCCCCCTGTGGAAAATAAGTGTATTTAGACCTCTCTGATCTGGATGTAATTAGTCAACCTGTTTAAAGGACAAACAGACTGAGGATCCCATTGTTTCTGTAGCTGTTAATATGGTAAAACAAATATTATGTACCTGCAGCAATCCAATCTGCCTCAGTGGCACTTGCTGATTCCCCGAGGTCACTTTGATTTGATTGATGAAATCTAAAAACATTAAATAGAAGTGTTATTTTTATTTTAAAAAACTGGTATGACCAATTTATTTACAAAGTAAAATTGTAATGTTTTAGAATAAATGCTGGGCTTTAGCTTTAATGCAATTCTCGCTATTGGAAAGCATTGAATTGCCTCTGAAATGTTCTATAAAGCTGCCTTGCCATTTACCATTTTATAAAACAGATTTTCAGAATGGTTTTAAATTATGAAAAATGTATTCCAAACATTAACTTATCTCCACTATCTTACCTTCCACTGTCATGAAGTTCTGTACGTCATCAGCGCAGCTGGTCAATGGTGTCAGTCGTGCTGGCAGATTTAACAGCTCTTTAGCCCTTTTTTTATGGTCAGGGGGAAAGGCTATGTCAGACTCCCTAAAAAACTGGGTCTGCGCATTTATGAGGATTCAGAAATTGGGACTCTGTCCTATAAGTGAATAACCCCTTAATATGTATGATGAGCCCTCCATGACCGTAGCAACACACTATTCATAAATTGTGATGGTGGTCACAGAATCATCATCAGAAATTGCTGCCACTATATTATGTTTTTTTGCTTGTTTGTTTTGCTAGAGGCTTGGCTGAGCCGTCAGTGAACTCCCAAGCCAATATTTTGGGCTGCTCCTTTATTTTAAGGGTGCTGATGGGCAGGACTGGAAGTCTTTCATATGGCGCACTGGGTCGCTCCTTCAAGAAATGTGTCAGTGCCATTCTGAAACACAAACATACACAGATTATAGTGAGTTTCTGCGTTCTGTGTGTGTGACTGCTAATGTTTCCAATAGCATAATTATAAATATGACTCACCTGTCGCGGCAGATAAAATACCCAGGGGGATGTTCGAGAGTAATGGTTGGGGGTGAAAACTGTCCGCTCTTAAAATGGTATTCCTATCCGTGCGTTTTCTGAAGATTGATGTGTGCAGCTCACCATCTGGACCCACACTGATATTGAGATCCAAAAAGTTGATCTTAGTGGAACTAAATTCCAAACTGAGGTTAATGGGGGGAGCTTCTCAGAATTAAAAATTTTTTATAGTGGGAGATCATTAGATACACTGAATATCTGTACTATGTTAATCTAGTGATATTGGTGATTATTTATTTAGTGATTATTCTTAATGACACTTAGCGGCAATTTATTGGGTAAAATGCCGTCTGTTGGATATTTACATTTTTTTCTTCTTTATTATTTAATATGAAAAATGTTTATTTGGTTACATGTGCCTATTATTTTTATAATTTATGGATTATCGTCTAAAAATGTAGTTGTCACATGACCGGATGTCTGAGATTTAAGGTCACCTGGTTACTTTTTGGTTGTTAATTTTTTTGATTGTTCATGCCCTGAAGAAGGTCGTACACGACTGAAACGCGTAGGCGTTTTCTTGCTTAAATAAACATAATCCTCGGAGTGCCTCAGATCACCTGTTTTTCTTCCTATATTTTATAATCTTATTCAATACTGGTCCAAAATTGGCCGGTATATCTATCAGTCCAGAGTTTAGGAGTATAGCTGTTGGACTCATGAATGTCAATCCTAGGGCTGCCCACTCCAGTCGCTTGGTGCCAGCCGCATGACCCGGTGTTGTGTTTGTTCCAAGGGTGAACCCCCCTGGCTCAGAAATGAGGCAAACAAGGAAGTGGCAAAAATTGCAGTTCTCCGCTCATCCACTGGGGGTGGGTCCGGAAGTGAGCAAATCCCCACTGACTCCCATGTTAAAAATGCCAACTTCACAGCGGAAAAAAAGGTCTTTACAGCCTGGTTCAAAAATTTACAGTCATGACAACTCTGAGGGGGGTGAATTATTTGTAACTCATCTGTTTAGACATAATAAAAGCTATAAATTATGAATAATTAGGGGCTTGTCTTATTTGATTGACAGGTGTCCGATGAGCCAGCCGAGGTAGCTAGCGGCTTGCTCGGGAAGGTCTCACCCTCGGCCTGACGTTAAAACTGTTTGGCCATTTTCATTCTCTCAACTTGACCATTAGTTGTGTCGTCTGTGCATTTGTGTTTTGATGTTATTTGAGCAATTGTTGGAGAAATGGCTTGCTGTGGTATTGACTGCACTAACAGACCGTCCAAGAAGTCTCCGCTCCATTTTTTTCGGTAAGTGAAATTATATTTATGTATTTTAGGTCACTTCCGCTACTGCGCTAGCTGAGCTTAGCAAAGTAGCTAGTTAGCGAACGTGTACATGTACTGTTTAACCGTGAAACTATATATTTAATGTTTTAATGGTAAAATGCTGTGCATTTTACCATTAAAACATATATACCAGCTCCACCCCGGGACTGGGAGATCAGGGTTTGATTCCCGGTCGGGTCATACCAAAGACTTTGAAAAAATGAGACCCAATGCCTCCTCGCTTGACACTCAGCACTAAGGGGTTGGATTGGGGGGTTAAACCACCAAATAGTTCCCAAGCGCGGCCACAGCTGCAGCTCACCGCTCCCCACCATGGGGATGGGTCAAATGCAGAGATGTAATTTCACCAGTGTGTGAATAATACTTGGGACTTTAACTTATTTAACATAACGCTGCTTGTTTGAAAATTTTTAAAAAAGTGACATGTTGGTAGAGCTGTGTCCCGCCGACCACCCGACCAATTATCCCCACAATCGGTATGGTCTCCCCCCATTTTGTGTTCCAGCCAGCGGCAGCCTCGCGAGTCTCTGACCCCAGCGGTGCGTCTCTGCTTCGCGGGCTGACCGCTTGTGGAGCTCTCGTTGTTCCAAACAGCGGCAGCCTCGCGCATCTCTGACCCATCTCTGAGCCCAGCGGTGCGTGTCTGCTGTGCGGGCTGACCGCCTGTGGCGCTCTCTGAGATCAGGTCTCCCTCCCTTCTGTGGTCCAGCCAGCGGCAGACTTGCACATCTCTGACCCCAGCGGTGCGTATCTGCTTCGTGGACTGATGGCCTGTGGAACTTTCCGAGGGAGACTTGACCACAGACATTGGAAAATAGTCATGGTGGTGGGTTCGGGGTTCTAAAAACTCTCAAATAATAGCAGGTAAATTGCTAATTTGTCCAGAAAGAGCCGCGACCGGGTGCCGTTCTGTCATGAAAACTAGTACTGTTTAAAAATGGAAATCAGTTCATATGACTGTTAATAGGTTAAAATCCTATTAAATTATTACGATAGACTCACGTGTTTGGTTGTATAACTTTTTTAACAGTGTTTGCGAAAACGTTTCAGCCACGCCTGCCAAACTGGCAGACATGAGAGCATCTCACACAGGACATTTTTGAACCATGTAGGACAAAGTCCTCGCGGGCTTCAGATTTGTATCTATTTAACAGTGGGTATTGTAGTGACCTCTGACCTTTACATATTATACATATTTTTATTGTGACAATAATCTGTTGACATAATTTGAAAAAAGAACCATCAATGTGATTTTCTGCCAAATTCATAAAATGAGGATTAACAGAATTTATCAGGAAATTATTAGAGATCATCATATAATTATTATAAATTATTATGGAACACCAGAAACAACATATTATATATGAAAATATTTCTAAACATTGTAACGATCCATAAGGGTTTTTTGTGACTGATGCTGTAGCCTGATCTTACTGTTCCTCTAAGAGACGCTGTGGCTGGTTGAGGTGAAACTGGAAGTTGGAGATGCGGGTTTATCTCAGCTGTTTGTTAAATGTCAGAACTGTCAGAGTCTCACCCTCCAGATCCTCCTCCTCCAGCCAACCGGCATCCACCTCGGACTGCAACTCCCAGCAGCCCCTCGCCGGGATTCCCATCGCTCCCCACCTACGTCACAGACCGTGACTTTATACGGAAGTCGACTCCCCTTCACTTCACTCAGTCATCGTTTCTTCGTATCCATGATCAGAGTTTCGAGCCTACCAGCTCCATCCAACTACTCGCAGCCAACGAGTAAGTCTTTTCTCTTCCTCTGGAACATCACAGCGTTCCCGTTTCCCTTCGGGTTTCGCTCGGGTGTTCCTAGATTAAATCAAGTGTCGGCTTCCTCCCAACGCTCGTTACTTCCGTGTCTGGGTTAGCCGCTCACGCTACAGCTCAACTCCCACCAGTCACCTAATCCTTCTGACATTAAACTACTCTAATAAACTGCTGTTAAGGACAAAATGTCATTCTGTCTGACGATTTAGTTCATCACAAATATCACAATATAAAGAAATTATCTTTTTCTTGGGGGGGAGGGGCACTGTGCCATGGTCCCCAAAATGCCTAGAAACGGCCCTGGGTGTGGGACTGAGTTGCTGCCGCTCTGATGTACCTGAACCTTACCGTGTGCTGTGGATATCTGTTCCAGTTGCGGTTAAACCTCGATGGATTAAACTAATGCCATGGCTGCAGGAGAAAAGTCAATATCTGAGTTACTCAGAGAGGTTGCCAGCCGTTTAGATAACACTTCTTTGCCTCAGCCTGAAACAATACAACAGCGTCATGAAGATGGTTCTGGTCCAAGTTCACAACATACCAGCAATACATGCAACGGAACGCTGTTCAAGGTAAGTAAAATTAAGCTATTGCTTGGCTAGTTTCTCTATCTACCCAAACTTTACTTATTAGTTACTTTAGTGGGGTGACCTTTGCTCCCGTTATTCTTGCAAAACTTTACAACCTTATATGTCGTTAGGTTCATGTTAAAGGGGTCAGCACCTGAAATCTTCACTTTTCCACTTAAAAACATGTCTATAATGGTTTCCTAATGATTTTTCACTGGCTGAGAAGCCGATATTTAACATTGACGCGTTTGTTTAATCTTGCCTTCTTAAACCAGCTCACACGCACCCCACGAGCACGCGCACTCCTACACGAGAACTTGAGTTCTGGCCGTATGTGTCGGCACAACGGCCTAATATAAACAAATATGAACCACAACAAACACAACAAAGCTCATTTCATGACGTGAAACGCATAAATGATGTCTTACCGTTGACGACTCATGTTATAATCCGTGTTACGGGAGACAAAACGCCGATCAGTGTGTGTATTCCAGCTTCACAACAGCATAAGAGCCGATGCCTGGATGAGCTTGCTTTCAGTCCAACTCAACAACAAACGAGGACGCCATTACGCACGAGGCGAGGCCCGGGCTCGTAAATACACGGTTAGATCCCGTAGGTCACTGCCAGGTCGGGTTCAGTTATAACTTTTGTTGTTTTGGAGCGAGACGCTGAAGCCGCGTCCTGCTTCCTACTTCTCCTAAGTCCCGCGCGTCCGAGACAGCCGAAATATCGCGTGTGATCTCATGAGAAAATATGCCCTTCACAATAAAGGATTAAACAATGACATTTTTAAAATTATTTTTCCAATACTATTTAGTTTAATGGTCTAAAAGACTATAATAGGATGTAGATATCCACGGTATTATAGGTGCTGACCCCTTTAACAGGGCTGTACAGTGCGACGAAAAAAAAAACGATCTGTGCGATAAACTATTTTTAGACGTAGCACTCGTGCTACATCTTTTCAAGTTACTTTTCCCCCCAGAACTTTATTGAACAAATGTAAGTTATATGTTTTTGTGTAAGGAAGATGCTTTTTTACTGGTGCACTGCGTGGTAATCTAGGCGCTGTGGAGGAAAATAGAGGAACCAGCAAAGATACAAAGGCAGAAACGGTCCAACGTTTGGGATCAAACGCGCACCTACGGGCAGATTGGCTAATAATGCTAAAGCTAGCGGGTTAGCACGCTACGATCAAGTGGATTTCCAAAAAAAACATGAGGATAGTAAAACTAAGAATGACTAAATTCTACAAGCGGAAGAAAAGTCCCCACCATCCTCTTAGCTTTCTGCAGCGCTATGGAGCAGAGCCGCAGCACAGCAGCTACCGAGAGTCACGTTGTTGTTACGAGTTGCGCAACAATCCCGGACTATGGCAAGCCGTTGTAGTATGTAATCCACAAACACTTCTATCTGTGAAAATAATTTAAACTGGATTATTGTCAACCCATACAATATAGACATGCCACCATTACATTGTTATCTGTAGAAATTAAATGTTATTTACATTTCCAGTAGCTTACTACTGAACATGTTAATGAAAATAAATTAAATTCTACTGATCAGAGTTTAACTGTGGATATTTAGATGTTATTTTGACTAAGATGAGTGATATTAATATAAACCTTAAATGTTACCGAAATGTAGGTCAATTTTTCCATAAATTATGAATTAACTATAAATCAGATGGAATGAGGGAACTAGACAACACCAAATTAATACATATTATTGAGCCTTTTATAATAAGTGCCTCATAATTTAGTCGTTTTATTTCATATTTTAGCAGCAGACCACAATCTCAATTCACTTAAAATGTTGTCAAATATAATATTTGATTAATTGACAAATGATTCAATAGAATATTTGAATTCTAAAATATTTCTTAACTGCAGCCCTATTTCAAACCTTTAACAGAACAGGAAAACAAACCATGCCAACAAGAAGAAACAAAAACACAATCTGTACCAAACCAAGGTACGTCAAAGAGAGGAAAAGTTTACAAGTACAACCCTGCAGTGTTGTGCCTAAATGAGTTCATTGAACGCTCATTAGTTTTTTTTGTGACCGTAAGTCGAACTCGCTCGTATTTTGCCTGATGAACATTAAAGTGAATGGGTTTATGAACTGCGCTTTCTCACAGTTCGAGAGCTTCAGATCTCCACGGAGCTAAAGCCTTAGCTAAAACATCCTGTTAACCAGACTTCATAAAAAGTAGACCCTGCAAATGCGGCCGCTATAGGCAGCAGCGGTCGGTGCAGCGTCTCCTCTTCAATGTCTATGCTGTGGAGAACGAACCTCTGTAATGAACAAATCTACGCTAATTTTAATAAATGAAAATGTTTTTTTAATTTACACTGACAAATAAACATGACTGAAGATATTTCAAAATCAGAATCAGCTTTAATGTGAGACTCACATTACCAAGAATTTGCATCGCTTGTTATTGTGTTTTCATTATGCACTACTAGTGTTTGTCAGTGTGTTTAAGTAATTATAAGAACTACTTTTAGTTTTTAGAGATTATAACAGAATTTTTATGCCGGTGCTACAAGATTTTGGTCTGTGCTACAAAACCTACAACCTTTGTAGCACCAGTGCTATAAGCTAAAAATGTTAACATACAGCCCTGTGTTAACCAAAAAATAATACTGGATTTGATTTATATATCGCTTTTCTGGGCACTTTGACGAGTCACGTCTTCCTCTTCCTGTTTTGGCATTGTGTTAGACATTAACTGCTTTACTTTTTCTAACATCCAAGATAAATAATTTGTAAGAAAGCATCATTGATGTTTCAGTGATTTTTGCCAATAGGTGTTTTCATTGCAAATTAAATCTAATTTGATTTAGGCTTTTTATATCTTTTTAATCCTTATCTTCCTCTTTTTTAAGCTGAAGTTGCAAGACTGTTTGCCCCGTATACAGGAAGGCTTTCCTCTACGCCTCTGACCCCTCAAATATCCAAGAAAGCAAGCCGCATCCATTTACACACACACCTTTTTTTGCCTGAATGATCACATGTCTGACAAGGTACCAGCCAAAGCAGTTAAATTTGAGCTTGCAGCAGCTAGACTTGGAGAGAAACGGATCTCATTCCAAGGTGATGCTACTATTTAAAAGTTTACTTTAAGGTAATTTTTCTTTATTATTATTAATATCTATTGTTTAAATCAGGGGTGCTCAATACGTAGATTGCGATCTACCAGTCGATCGCAAAGGTAGCGTGGGTAGATCGCATGAAAAATTATGTCAGCCTATCAGCCATCCTGTAACTTGATTGATATATATGGCAGCCAGTCAGTTTTTATCTGACTTTTCAGCGACACAGAACGGCAGCAGAACATCACTGCTTCAAAAAGAATCCAATATAGTCTATAAAAGTGATCTAAACCGGCCGCGCCGTCAAAGAGGATTGGCTTCTATTTTTACCGCTAGCCGTGTCAATGTCCGCAAATAACATAGGGCTAGACAGGAAATCACACACACTTTCAGTACTTCAAAATAAAAGTCTATTTCAAAGATCCGACTTCTTATTTATGTAGATTACGTCTATACGTGTGACTTCACGAATTATTTACTCCAAGCATGGTTTGAGATGAGCAGTGGTGTGTTTTTCATTGATTTAACCTGGCAGTGGAGAGGAACAACATTGTATGAGATGTCAAACATGATAGCCTTTTTTTTCTTCCGAGTTTAATGGCAGATGGCCCACTTTCGCTGCCGTAGATAGGTCACTGCGCATGCGCAAAACAGCACACAACAGCAGCAAAACTAGCAAGCTAGACAGCAAGTAATATTCCATTTTTAGCGCTCGGTTTTCTTCAGAAAGGGTATAAAATGAGTGGCCTATGTAAAAAGAAAAAAACGTATCACTTTCATACGGAATGGGAGAAGGACTTTTTTTTCCACGGAGACATTTTGGAAGTGCGTTTGCCTCATCTGCCAGTCTGCTATTGCATTACCAAAGAAAGGAAATGTGGAGTGGCATTTTCGGACTGTTCATGGAAAATACGACACCACTAACGCCAGACAGCTGAGCTAGCAGCAGGACCAGGCCTGGTACGCCATTAAGGATCTAACTACTGATTGTACTCCTGGACCCGGGTTCCATGAGGTCAAAAAGGAAGAGGTGAAGGGAGCTGCAACCTTTGCCAAGGCTAAGAGATTTGTGACCGTGAAGGCAGATTGTACTCCTGGACCCAGGTTCCATGAGGTCAAAAAGGAAGAGGTGAAGGGAGCTGCAACCTTTGCCAAGGCTAAGAGATTTGTGACCGTGAAGGCAGATTGTACTCCTGGACCCAGGTTCCATGAGGTCAAAAAGGAAGAGGTGAAGGGAGCTGCAACCTTTGCCAAGGCTAAGAGATTTGTGACCGTGAAGGCAGGTGAGGAGAGACGCCGTATTCCTGTGGGAGAAAGTCAATCAACAGTTGAGAGTGTCGGCCCGGCCCGGAAACACCAGACCTGGCGCGCTTTCACCGGACCGGCCCGTCAATATCGAACCTGGCGCGGATCCACCGGCCCGGCAGCACCGGACCTGGCGCTCCTCCATGGGCCCGGCCCGTCAGTACCAAACCAGCCACCGCGGCCCGGCCCGGCAGCGCCGAACCTGACCAGCAACATCGAAGGCAGGAACCTGAAGGCAGGAGCCTACGGCAGGACCGAGTCGGAGCCGGAGCACGACGCCAGCCAGCGGAACCAACAGGAGGAGAAGGTCTGGACCAAGACGGCAGTTAGCAGAGCCAAGGACAGGACTACGCTGAAACCAAACATCGATACTAGCTAAGGGAGCTAGTCCTCGGACCAGGTCTAACTGAACCCTAACGCCAGACAGCTGAGATAGCAGCAGGACCAGGCCTGGTATGCCATTAAGGATCTAACTACTGGTTGGTGCAATTTTGCATTTTGTTTTTAATAACTAAAACTTAACAAACAACTGAAATATGGCTCCACCAAGAAAAATGGATAAAATAGAAGAAGATATAGAGGAGATAAAGACCTCAATTAATCGTATATCTGGTGAGATGTCATGTCTTAATAAGTTGATGGAAGAGATTAAAGAACTTAAAAAACTGGTGGGGGAAAAAGATAAACTTATAGGGAAACTTGAACAGAGGGTAGATGAACTGGAACAATATTCAAGGAAGGCTGAGGTTGTGATAATGGGATTGGAGACGAAACATCGCTCCTATGCCAGAGTGGTGAATTCTGGTGAAGCTACGGGGGAGGACGCACCATCAGGAGAACACATGACTCTGGAGCAGCAAGTTACAACTTTTTTGCAACAGAAGGGCATCGATATTCAACAGGAGAATTTATCGGACTGTCATATGATCCCATCTAAACAGAGTAAAAATAGATCAAACACCATTGTAATGAGATTTACAAGCAGGAAACAAAAAAAACGAATTATTAAAACAGGCAAAAAAACTGAAAGGAACTAATGTGTACATAAACGAGCATCTAACAAAAAAGATTGCAGACATGGCAAGGGAAGCACGATTATTGAAAAAACAGAAACATATAGCTGATACATGGATTTGGAATTGTAGGATTTGGATAAGGGTAAGAGAAGGAACAAATGGAGTACAAATAAGAAACATAGATGACCTCACGAAATACAGGACAGAATGAACAAATCAGGATAACTGTAGTCAGAAGGGTGGACAAAAAATACATTAGATGACTTCAAGAAATAGAGAACTGAATAGAAAAATCAGGGTAATGGTAGTCAGAAAGAGGGACAGAAACCCACTTGAGCATGGATACATCCAACAAAATATATGATATTGATAGTAAAATTGATGAAAGTATGTTTAATATAAATACTCATAACTGTGAATATTATGAGAATGATCAATTTAATATTGGTGTGGTAATGGAGGGTACACTGACATTTATGCATTTAAACAGCCGTAGTTTGTATTGTAAATTGTCAACAATAGAAGATTACTTGAATGAATTTAAAAGTAAATTTAGTGTGATTGCAATTACAGAGACTTGGCTTACAGATAACAATATGGATGATGTACAGCTGGAGGGATATGAATTTTATTTTATAAATAGAAAAAATAAGAAAGGTGGAGGGGTGGCACTGTTTATTATATCAGATCTGAAATGTAAATTAGTGGAAAAAATGACAATGGTGGAGGAAAATGTAATGGAAATAATAACTGTGGAAATAAACAATAGCCCAGAAAAAAATATACTAATTAGTTGTGTTTATAGAGCACCAGGTTCTTGTGTTGAAACATTTTCAGACAAATTAATTGAGGTGATTGATGAATGCAAGAACAAAACTTTGTTCTTGTGTGGAGATTTTAATATTAATTTAGATTATTCTGCAGGTCTAAAAATAACAGGTGAATTTCTTGATTCAATGAGTAGTTTAGGTTTATTTCCTTTGATCAATAAACCAACTAGAATTACTTCACATAGTGCAACAATAATAGATAATATATTCACTAACAAAATGGATAATATTATGAGGAGTGGAATATTGATGACAAATAGTGACCACCTACCTGTCTTTGCAATATTTAAATATAAACATTTGACCAAGGAAAACGTTACTATTTCAAATGATAAAAGAGATAAGTCAGTCAAAGCATTGGAGGCTTTGAAAAATGAGCTGGTAACACAAAATTGGGAAGGAGTTTATGTTAACGACGTCAATGCTGCATATTCATCTTTTATAAAAATATTAATGAATTCATACTATAAAAATTGTAAAATAATGAATAAGGTGAAAAATAACAGAAATAAACCATGGATGACTAAGGGAATAAAAAATGCTTGTTCAAAAAAGAATCATTTGTATAAATGTTTTTTGAAGTTAAAAACAAAAGAAGCAGAAGATAGATATAAAACCTACAAAAATAAATTAACAACAATAATTAGGAAACAAAAAAAGGATTACTATGGTGATTTATTGACTAAGAATAAAAGTAATAATAAAGCAACATGGGGAATAATAAACAGTGTCATTAATAGAGATAAATCAAAATCTAACTTACCAAATTACTTGATTAAGGATGATAAAGAAATTCATGATGTTAGTGAAATTACTAATGAGTTTAATAAATTCTTCGTCAATATTGAGGTGAGTTTGGTGGAAAATAAACCAATAATAGAAGACACATTGAATACTATAACTGATAATGTTGATAGTATTTTTCTTGACAGAGTAGAAAAAGATGAAATAAGAAACATTGTAAAAAAAACTGTGGAAATAAAAAGTCAACTGATTTAGAAGATTTGGACATGAACACTGTTAAGATTATAATGGAATCTGTTATTGACCCATTTACATATATTTGTAATTTATCACTGTCTACAGGAATTTTTCCTGATGATATGAAAATTGCGAAAGTTGTTCCACTGTTTAAAAGTGGTGATAAATATAATTTGACTAATTACAGACCAGGGTCATTACTTCCACAGTTTTCAAAAATACTTGAAAAAGTTTTTGTATCGAGGCTGGATAAATTTATTGATAAAAATGCTATTCTAAATCATGTACAATATGGGTTCAGGACCAAACATTCAACTTCAATGGCGATAATGGAATTAACTGATAAAATTTCAACAGCAATAGATAACAAACACTCTTTTATTAGTGTTTTCATTGACTTAAAAAAAGCATTTGATGTTATTGATCATGGAAGATTACTTCAAAAATTACATCGACTTGGCATAAGAGGAGTGGCACATCATTGGATTAAAAGTTATTTAGACAATAGGAAACAGTTCGTACAGTTAAATAGTATAAAATCTGAATTGAGTGATATTATATGTGGGGTGCCACAAGGGTCGGTCCTTGGTCCGAAACTGTTTATATTGTTTATTAATGATTTTGTAAATGTGTCTACTTTGCTTGGTTCGGTTTTGTTTGCAGATGACACATTGTTTTATTCTGGGTCAAATATACATAATGTAATTCAAGTGATAAACAGTGAGATGGTTAAAGTAAAACATTGGTTTGATATAAATAGACTAACATTAAATCTTGATAAAACAAATTTTATAGTGTTTAATGATAAACAAAATAATGACGTATCTATAAATATTGATGGTGTGGAAATTCAAAGAGTAAAGGAAATCAAATTTCTGGGAGTCATGATTGATGAGGATCTTAGTTGGAAATCACATATAGGATATATAAAAGGTAAAATGGTCAAAGCTACTGCAGTATTACACAGAGTCAAGTATTTACTAAACAGTTCTGGGTTGTTAGCACTATATCATTCATTAATTGAACCATATTTGGCATATTGTGTAGAAGTCTGGGGGTCAACATATAAAACCTACATTCAACCACTGTTTATTTTACAGAAAAGAGCTTTGAAGGTCATCAGTAACACCCGTTATAGAGATCCATCTAATCCTTTATTTTATAAACAAAGTATTAAAATTTCATGATCTAGTGAGCTTAAGGATACTACTACTTATGTATAAAGCTAATAGCAATAGTTTACCCGTTAATATTCTGAAACTGTTCAAAAAAAGAGTTGGTAGTTATAAATTTAGAAGAACATGTGTTTTTGAGATGCCTAAGTTTAGGACTAAAAGGAAGGAATGCTGTGTTTCTGTGGTTGGGGTTAAATTATGGAACAATCTGAATAAGGAATTAAAAGAATCCAAATCACTGACTGTATTTAAAAAATGTATCAAATCAATGGTATTAACTATATGTAAATATAATGTAAAATGGTGTTTGTGAAATATTGAGTTAAATGAGTAGTAATATTGTAAATAATCTGGTATTGAAGAGCTGAAAGAGCAATTATATTGAATTTAAGTTTCTCTTATTTAATTTAGTAGTAAAAAGGGGCAGAACTTTATAAGATTTTTTCTTCTCTCTGCTCCTTTTCATTCATTGTTTGGTAATTTATTTAAATGCTGTTTGTTTTTTGTTTTATTTGTTGTTTGTTTATATTATGAATGAAACAATAACATTGAAGGGGTCTATAAATAAATTTTGTTCTTTAAAAATAGGGGTATTGTTTGTTAAATAAGGTTAAAAAATAAATGATTGCATTGTTGAAGAAAAAACAAGCTATTAAGCTAATCAAGTACAGGTTTTAGGCATTTCAGTAAAGCAAAAATATTATTTCTTATATCGATGAATATTACCATTATTCTAAACCCTGTTTCTGTTGTAGCATCTTGTGCACAACGCAAAGCCCTCCTGAAATTCTGGACAGGATGGGAAGTCCTGGCAAGTGAACTAACTGTGTTAGTGGTGAACAGAAGACTCCCCAAATCTTCCACCTGTTTTCAGGTACTGCGTCTTCCAGGCCACTATACCACATACGAGTTATTTTTGACCAATGTAGAAGCATGTCTCAATTCTTGCGACTCAGGTTTTGGTCTGGTTTAACTGGATTTTATTCTGTACTAGTGAGGTTAAACCACATACTCCCCTGTGCATTGTTTTCCTTGTAGCACAGTTTTGTTTTTGCTTTTTTTTTTCCGTATGTGTTCTAAAAACTTGTGAGATTGTAAAATTAAGCAATTAACTAAGTGTTCTTTTTTACAAACCATGATATCTCAAAAATCTACAAAAAGAATGGCAAAAAGGACACTTTTGAAGAAATAATAAAATGAAAATCTATCCAGAACTGTTTTAAATCACTATGAGTTATATTTGACCGATTTAGAAGCATGTCTCAACTCTTGCAACTCAGGTTTTGGTCTGGTTTAACTGGATTTTTTTCTGTACTAGTGAGGTTAAACCACACACTCCCATGTGCATTGTTTTCCTTGTAGCACAGTTTTGTTTAATTTTTTCATGTGCATTGTTTTCCTTGTAGCACAGTTTTGTTTTTGCATTTTCTATATGTGTTCTAAAAACTTGTGAGATTGTAAAATTAAACAAGTACAGTAAAAATGTTTTGTGTTTATTTTAATTACAAACCATGGTATCCAAAACAACTACAAAAACAATGGCAAAAAGGCCACTTTAATACAAATAAAAATAAAAATCCATTAGTTATTTCTGCAGACAACTTCTATGAAAGCTCATCTAAAACATAAAAAAGGTTAGAAACTGTGGCACAGTATCCCTGCTTAGTTCAAAGGTGTGATATCAAACATGAGTCTGAGTGTGCGAACTGTTTCACAGTAAACTTCCAAAGCTTGACTGAGTGGAACATTGACATTTGGTAACACGGCAAGCTCTTGTTCATTCAGCGTATGTGGCAGGTCAATCTCTGGAACGGTGATCTCATTTGATGAGCGAGGACTATACGGTCCGGTCCAGTCTACACCATAGTCCTCATCAACCTGAATTGCAAAGATGAACATTAGCTCACAAACTGGCTACAAATAATTCTGCTTTTGGTGACATTTCTTCTGCAAGCTGAAACATTTTTGTAGGTCATCTAATGCAGGGGTTCCCAAATCAGGGGTTGCAGAGGGTCCCCATAATTTTGTCTTTGCTGAGGTTGTGAGGTTATCAAGATTTTATTTGCATAAATTCCATTTATAAAATACCAATAGCATATCCTACAGTATAATCAGAACTCCATATAAAAGTTATAACTCTATGTCTGTATAAAGTTAGCAAATTATCACATTTAACATGTTTATGCGTGTAGGAGTTGGGGTTGGGGGTCCTGGCTTGTCCTGGACACAGGCAAGGGGGTCCCCAAAGACAAAAATCTGGGAACCCCTCATCTAATGAAGCAGAAGTAAACTCATCCACCTCAGCAAACATTTTGTACACGAACGGATAAGCTCTATAAAATACTCATACCTGTGAAAAATCTTGTCCCTCCTTTCTGTTCAACAACCAGAGCTGCAGGGGTGATTGGTTGTTTGATGTTCTTAGCTCATGCTGATTCCATGCGTCCTGGAAAGACTGAAGATGATGTTGAATGTGATCCAAAAAACATCGGTGCAGTGCAAACAAGTCAATTTCGTCACTTGGGTTGAGTAGTCCCTGAATCTCCAGCTGGGTGAATAATGTGTAGAAAAGGTCGAGGACATTTTCATATACATCTCTCCACAGGTGCTCAATGCTGTAAGGATGTACAAAAAATATATATATTAATTAAAAATGTATGCAAAATAAATCTCAGCCATCAGCTTTCTAAGTCAGTTTATCACAATAATAACCTATGTTGTTAAACCATTTAAAAAGGCCATAAACTGAATTGTCCTTACCGCTGCTTGTGAACACTTCTGCCGGTAATGTGCGAGTTCCTGTTCTCACCCATTGTCTGGACCATGAAATGTGCAACTTTCACATTTTCACCCCCTTTGTCTGAACTGAGGGGAAAAAAACGTAATTCCAACATTTTCAACACACTTTTAGGCACAGTGATACACTACTTACCGAACTTGTGATGGAATGCCATATTGTCTGATGGCTGACAAGAAACCATCAAAAGCTGTTGTGGCTTTGTTGTTGGTGGCTGCATTAAGGTACACAATCAACCGGGAAAAACCATCAATCCCACCATGTACAACAAATCTCCATCTGCCGTGGAAAAAATGTAAACGAATAGAAAAGGATCATTGTTGTGATGACATGAACAGAAAAAGGTAACTGTTATAAAAAATACTTAAAGCTGAGATTTATGTTATATAAAAAAGTGGTTATACTAACTAAACAAAATTAATCCAAAGGAAATTAAGTACCAAACTTGTGAGGAATCGTGCACAAAACTGCATGAATAAGAATTTTCCAGCTTGAACCATTCTTTCAGTTTGTATCATAAACTGCCTTATGCCACTAAATTACGAGTTTGATTACAATACATTTTACAATTAAAAACATCAGAATTGTCACATAGAATTGAAAAGCTGTGTTTGTAGAAGTGATGACAAACACTTACCGAATTAGTTTATGATTGCCATCTATGTGCCAAAGATGATTTGGAGCTGGCACACTGACGGCGCTGTGATGTTTGAATAGATAACCGTCTTATCAGGACCCCTTCTGGATTGACTCGTCTCATTGAATTCATCAGTCAAAGTCCTAATTAACACACAGGTACACTTATTATTATGGCATATTGATTTATTCTTTTTTTTTCTTTGTTGTTGCTTCACTTGATAGTGTGGTTATACAAATAAAGATGACAAATTGAGAACCTAACAATCTTACATGGCTGATTCTAATTTATTACTGCTACACACAAAAAGCTACATTGTCAACTCTTTAATGAAGAAGACATTTTTATAGCACCACTCAAACTAAAGATTACAAGGCGCTTCACACAAGTAAAACAAAGACAATTATT
The DNA here is from genome assembly GCA_006937985.1 of Aphyosemion australe. Lineage (NCBI taxonomy): Eukaryota > Metazoa > Chordata > Actinopteri > Cyprinodontiformes > Nothobranchiidae > Aphyosemion > Aphyosemion australe. The sequence goes on from SSNS01000019.1 coordinate 1,091,626, forward strand.
AATATAATTAAAAATTTGAAAAAAGGAAAAAGAGTAAAAATGTCAATAATAACATAATGACGAAAAAGATGGAATTGATAGAAACAGCAGCATGAAGAGAAACTAGTGAGGAAGAAGAGGATGAACAGGAGGTCACACCAAAGCCACCTGAACAGTTGAGTTCTTAAAGGAGACCACTGAGTCCACTGATCTCAGGCTCAGTGGGAGAGAGTTCCAGAGTCTGGGGGCCACAGCAGCAAATGATCTGTCACCTTTGGTCTTTAGCCTGGTGCGCTGCACAACCAGTAGGCTTTGATCACTGGACCTCAGGGACCTGCTGGAGGTGTAGGGACTGAGAAGATCACCAATGTATGATGGTGCTCGTCCATGTAAGGCCCTAAAAACCAGAACCAGGATCTTGAAATGAACCCTGAAGTTAACCGGCAGCCAGTGAAGCTGGAAGAGGAGCGGGGTGACGTGGGTGTGTCTGGAGGACTTGGTCAGCAGCCTAGCACAGGCATTCTGGACCACCTGTAGACGGTTCAGGGAGGTTCTGCTCAGACAAGTGAAAATGCCTCAGGGACAGATTTTCAATGCTGCACATGTAAGCATAAAGGCTTTTCTTTAATTTATTTATTTTTTCTTTTATTTAACAATTCTGCTGAGAAGAGAGGACTGATAATTGGAAATAAAGATATTACATCATGCCTGCCTGGCACCTGTGTTTGGACATTCAAACACAGTGACCTTACTTTGAATGTGTATGTTTCTGGATCGTAGGTGTCCCATCATCATTCTGCAACCAGCATTTGGGTGATGGCGCTGCATGTCCAAAACGATTGCATCCAACTCTTCATCTCCAACAACAGAATACCTATCGGATGCTCTGAAAGTAAAAACAATTAACTTTATAACAGTATAAAATATATATCAGCCTCAATAATCATATTTTTAAAATAAATTTTGAAAGAAATGCATTATTGATTTTGGTTAATGGAAATCTCAGAAAGCATTACAATATCTATAACACCTCTAAAATATACAAATAATATGGTAAACTGGCATCAACTGTGTGAACAGCTTACTCATCTTTGTTGGCACCAACAGCTGTTATACGAGTACAATTAGCAACCAATAGCAGTTCTGTAAATATAGACAAAACTTTTCAAAATTAACTTGCTCTCTAACAGACAAAGCTTGAGTTGGCTTCAAATTGAAGAAATGACTAGAAAGTGATTCATACTGAATTTCTTTTTATTTCAGACTATCTTCAATCTGTTCTAGTTTAAATATTAAAATATTTTAACTGTGACAATTTTCAAAATGGAGATTTTTGTGGGTTTTTTTTTTTTTGCATCTGGACTACATTATATCATCCTATGTTTTATATTTTGAATACAGATTCAAGTTTTGAAAGATGAAAGTGCAAAACTAGGGTAGGAGAGAATGAAGATTATAGGATCTTTTTAAATCTTACTAATTAAAGTTTGCTCAAATCAAGTGTGCTACAAAAACATCTTTGTAAAATGATTCAGCCCAAGTTTTAACATTTGCAAATACCAAACAATATGTTAATACATTTACAGCGTATCTACAATACACCTGTTGAGATTTAAGGCAGTCTTAACCATTTAAGGGGTTGTACATTATATGACCTAAATTTATGTAGGCATAAACTACATGCCCACATGTCAAAAAGCAGTACTGTGGCCCTTTCTTGAACTTTGAAAATTTAGGTTAGTCATTTAAAGAAGTGGGCGATAATGATAATTTCAACAAGGCCATAAATAACACCCTTCAGATGTTTACTTAAAATGCAGACTGCATTTACCTTAAACCTTCCGCCATTCTCCTCCGAATTGTGCTAGGTGACACAGAAAACATCTTAGCAATAACCCCAATGGTTATGCCAGATAGCACCAGACTCTTGAGTGTTTCACCTGAGATTTCCAGACGTGGTCGGCCGACATTTGATGACAGTTTTGTGCATGTTCCACACGGACACGGTGCTCAATTGCTCTTAAACGATCGAGAATAGCGTCATCGATGCCAACATCCTGAAGAGCAATTATCATCCCAAATGCTTCAAAAATGTCATCCAAACAACTCAAAATATCGTCTACTGACAAACTATTCAACTCTATTTGATCCGCCAAAGAAAAAAGAGCTAAACTAAGTTCCGGCAACGCTGCCATCTTTCATAACCCTTGACCTAGGAAGGTGTTAGAGAAAACTACAAACTGTCCGGTCATGTCCGGTGAGCAGAAATCCAGGAAAACCAAACGATCTTTAAGGATTAGCCAATGGTGTTGCAGGTCACACCCACTAGCTTGACTGACGGACTGAGACATTCTGCTGTAAAGTCTCATTATGAAATAAAAGAGCCATTGGAAAAAACACTATTATAAATAAAAGCTGACTTTGTTAAAAAGACGTTATGTAATAAAAACTGAATGAATTAAATAAAAAAGCGTCAATATTAATTTGGATTATTATGAAAAAATTACTTTTGAAATAAAAATTTATATTAATTTACACATTTTAATAAAATAATGAAAATTATTTCATAATATTGAGCTTAGATTCTGTTATTTCACAATTTCATTGTCAGATTACATAATTATGTAGCATTTATTCATGTCGATATTTATTTCATAATGTCTTATTTATTTATTTATTTTATTTTGAATACTTTGGAGTTCCATACTTTTGAGGGGGAAGCCAAAAAAACAGTCTGCAGTTTTCAGGATGTTTATTTTACTTTAATAATAATAATTCATCGAACTTATATAGCGCTTTGTTAGGACACTCAAAGACGCTGCATGCACTCACACATTCACACACTGCTGATGATGGTAAGCTACTGAGTAGCCACAGCCGCCCTGGGGAGGTCTGACAGAAGCGAGGCTGCATTGTTGCGCCATCGGCCCCTCTGACCACCACCAACAGAGGCAATTCGGGTTAAGTGTCTTGCCCAAGGACACAACGACGGCGACAGACCGAGTGGGACGCGAACCCGCGACCTTCCGATTGCGGGGCGTCCACTTAACTCCTATGCCACCGTCGCCCCCACTTTGGTACGTTCAGAGAACATGTATGGCGTCGGTCGTTAATGTCCGACGATTTAAAGTTTTTTGTCGGACAATATTAAATCACGTCGGTAATGTCCGACGTGTTTTCGCAAACACTGTTTTAATAAAGTATACATTTTGTATTACTCTTTATATTAATATTAGACATTTTATTACAGACCATGACAAGCTATATATTTGAACCCATATGCTTATGTAGTTCTTTGTGTGAAGTCTTCCTAGGTGATCCAGAGAGGCTCGACCTTTGGCTAATCAACATAAGAAGACAAAACCGGACTCCAAATTAAAACTCCCGCTTGTGCAGTGAACACTTCGAGAGTCATCACCTCACCACGGACTCCAGGGTAATTCTATCGATATTTATTCAGATATTAAACAAATCACTATCTTCTGTCAATCTTTAATGTGTAACATTATATTACTGTTTTGGGATAAATGAAAGATATTAATTTTAAACTAAAAATTTAAGCATTAAAGGAGAAATTACAAAAATAAACATTTTATTGATGTCAAATAAATCAAACTGGAATTTAAATATAATTTCTAAGTCCAGATTCTGTATGAAATCTGGATGAACTGCATTTTCTTTATAAATAACAGACACTTCCCATATGACAATAATGTGTGTGTGTGTGTATTTATGGTTTGTGAGCCCAATTTGTCAGGTTACACACCAACATTATGAGACCAGTCGGTTTATGAGACCATTTTTGATGGTCTCGTAATTCATGACTTTTAAAATGTTGTAATATAAAAAGTAAGCATTGTTAATAGATTATTACTAACTGTGTAACTGCTATTATCATTTTATTTAGTTATTTCAGCAACTTAAACTTTCTTTTGGTTTTTATGGCCAATTTAAAATTGGTTTAATAAACCACATCGTGTGTGTGGTATAGTAAGTAAGTAAGTAAATTTTATCACAGCACTTATCACAGAAAAAGAATCACAAAGTGCTTCACAAAGATCAACAAAACAAAAGATAAAGTCATCATAACATTATCTTAAAACAAAACAACAGAATATCATAAAATCATTAAAAATCAGAAAACAGAAAGTCATGAAATTATATACATACAGACCACCAGGGTCTCATAATGCCCTTAAAATGTCATAGATGATTGTATGTATTTTCATGATAGGGTTTTTTTAATTTTTGAAGTGAGACTTTTCTTCCATGGGTAAAATAAAACATGTTGACAACATACTTTTTGTGTTCACCAGATGCAAGGAAATCGTGTGTGTGGGTTACAAACCACCATGTTGTCATGGCCTCATAAGCCTGTCTAATGTCATAGATGAATGTATGTATGTTCTGATAGGTTTTTTTTTATTTTTTAAGAGACCATGTTCTTCCAAGGGGAGAATAAAACATTTTGACATACTTTTTGTGTTCACCAGATTAGCTGTTTATGAGGAAATGTGTGTCCCCATAAACCACCACGAAGTCATAGTGGTTCCATAAAACATAAATGCACACGTGTGTGAGTGAGAGAGAAAATCATGAATCTTTTTTTTTTTTCATTTAGGGGAGACTTTGCCTGAAGGACACAGCTGTACCTACACTTTTCTCTTCCTTTATGGGTAAAAAACTTCTTCCAAGAGGGAAAGTACAGGTAGGTGGGAATGACAAGGTAAGTGACAACATTAGTTTTGTAAATAGTTTTGAGAAGGTTGCAGATGTAGATGATGGGGAAGACAGTGCCATAAACCTTGCTGCAGATCAGAGCAATATCATGATGTGTGAAGACTCACCTCAAGAGGCCTTTGTTACTCAAAATGTCACACATGACATTCCTCTGCAAGCAATTGAGTGTGATAATGCTTCTTTTGGTAGCAGTGTTCAACACCAGGATGACTCAGAATCTGGTCAGTCTAACACTCTGCAATCACAGCTAAATAGCATCCAGTGTGAACATTGCTACATAATCACAGAGTCTCCAAGAACACTTAAGAGGAGAGTTCTGTCAGCAAATGAAAAAGCTATGTGTAGTTAAGAAAAAGCTCTTTTTGACATCCCAGAAGACAAGGAGATTGAAGGCAAGAATTTCTTCCTTGAAAAGTGTTACCAAAGTCCTTCAGAAGAAACTTCTAATATCAACCGAATGTGCCTCTTTTCCTGATGGACTGGATGATGTTCCAAATAGTTGTTTCAAAAAATGAATCAGAAGAAAAGGTCATCTTTTTCAGAAAACTTGAAGCAATTTGCAACGACACTGCACTTTTACTCTCCTAAGGCTTATGAGTATGCTAGAGAGAACTTTCACTTGGCTTTGCCTCATCCTCAGACCATTCGCAAATGGTACAGTAGTGTCTCTGCAGATCCTGGTTTTACTCTTTCTTCATTTACAGCTTTAAAATGTCGAAATGTATATTCATAAGCAAACTGAGTTTGATGGGAACCAGATTCATGGCTATAGGTGCTGGTAATATGGAGAATGTTGTTGCAACACAAGCATTAGTCATCATGGTTGTTGCCATCAATGAGTCTTGGAAGCTCCCCATTGCCTACTTTCTTATCAACTGCATGAATGGTAAAGAAAGAGCTAACCTCATCCAAGAAAGTCTTTGTAGGCTTCATGACATTGGAGTTAGGGTTGTATCCTTGACATGTGATGGCCCCTCCCAAAACATGGCCATGATCAGGGAGCTTGGTGCCAACCTGGACATCATGGACATGAGATCATACTTTTTACATCCAGAAGATCTCACACAGAAAATCCATGTTCTCTTGGATCCATGTCACATGCTCAAGCTTCTTTGCAATGTTTTTTCAACTGTTAAAGTTATTGTTAGGGAAGATGGCCAGTTAATAAAATGGCAGTACATTGAGGAGTTGCACAAGCTTCAGGAGAGGGAAGGCTTGCGTCTTGACAACAAACTTAAAATGGCTCACATTCAGTGGCAAAATCAAAAAATGAAGGTTAACCTTGCAGCCCAAATCTTTAGCAGCAGTGTGGCTGCTGCTCTTGAGTACTGCAATCAACAATTGAGGTATCCGCAGTTCAGTGGATGTGCAGCCACAGTTGACTTCCTGCGCACAGTTGATGCTGCGTTTGATGTCTTAAATAGACGCAATCCACTCGAAAAAAGGACACTAAGCACCGATCACACCAAAAACGAAAGAACGTGCCGTGGCCATTTTAAAAGAAACTGAGTCTCTTCTCAGAGGGCTCAAAATCATGGGGAAGGACACCAGAGTGGTACATGTGCATTCCACACAGAAAAGGACACCCATCTATGGTTTCATTGCCTGCTGCAGAAGTGTGATCGGCATCTATGAAGACCTTGTAGAGCATCCAGCTGCTCTTTGTCGATATCTTCTGACTTACAAAGTCAGTCAGGACCATGTAGAGCTGTTCTTCTCTGCAATCACAGCATGCGGTGGTTACAACAACAACCCCAATGTAAGGCAGTTCAGAGGGGCATACAAGCGTCTTCTTATAAGGCACCAGGTCAAAACGGGAACAGGTAATTGTCTTCTTCGTGACAACACATCCATTCTTGACTCTACACCTGCAACTGTGAACATTGCACGCAGGTTGGATGTGGTGTCTGTAGAAGCACTTGTGCCTGAAGATGACACAGTCTGATCTTCCAGATGTCAACAACCTGTCAGAGTACAAGGAAGCAGCGATTTATTACATCACTGGCTTCATTGTCAAAAAATGAAACAGAAGATTACTTGCATGCCTTGCTCACAGGCACTGATATTGGATAAATCGGTGCATCCATTCTTGGCATTGAAGGACAGAGGTGGATTACAGAAACCATCACAAGGCATCACTGCAGTTTGCAAAGCAACAGAAAGATGCTTCCAGCGGATTCTAAAAGCCAATGAAGGAAAGGGTCCACGTGGAAGAGGAACAACAGCAATCATTGTCACCCAGGTTGTCTCTGACTGTTCAGAGAAAAATCTCTTCCCACAGCTGCACAACCACATGTTTGACATGTGTGTTGAAAGTAATCATGTCCATGTTCTTGTAAAGATGGCTTCTGCATGGTACTGCAAAATTCAATTAAATGATATAGCACGGCAGGAGACACAAAAAGCAAAAGGAGCAAGAAGCTCACAAAATTAATCAATTTTTATGGAGATTAGAGAAAAAATGTTCTGGTCATATCCATCTGTCTGTATATATCCGTCTGTCTGTATATATGTGTCTGTCTGTATATATGTATTTGTCTGTCTATATATATGTATGTATGTATGTGTCTGTATATATGTATTTGTCTGTATATATGTGTGTGTATCTTTTGTCTGTGTGTACATTTCGTTACATGCATGTCAGAACTTATGACCAATTAACATCTTTTCTGTAATTTCCAGACGGAATGCAAAATATGGCATGTAAAGAGCCTTACTTTCATTGGACACCATTGAAATGTTACTTGGAGTCTGGGGCTTTTGGCTTTTTTTCCTTGGCGTACCCTAATGGTGATATGTGGTTAGAGCAAATCTGAAAACTCATTGCAAAAATGGGGCCAACGAAAAAATTTTATACCAGCTGCCACTGCTCCTAAGCCTGCCGCACACGAGAGCAAACTGCTGAGCTAACGGTCATTCGCGGCCATTTGCTCAGCAGATTCCTCGCTGTGTGCGCCTAATTTTTACTGAGTGTTCTGCCTCACGAGATGCTGAGGTGAAAATCAAATCGCTTTTGATATTTTTCGCCTCACAGGGGCAAGAAACTTGCCATGTGCACACTACATGAGCTGTCGGCTGAGCTGACCACCATTTTTCAAGTGATCAAAGCGAGTTCTCCCCTGACATCTTTAGAGCGTTCATTCTGTGTGTTCTTTCTAACTATTATCACCTAGTTTTTTCCTTGGCACAGATCAAGAGTTGTTTTTACTTTTTTCTTGCTGACGTTTCGATCACAAACTGCGATCTTCCTCAGAGCTATGTCATGGTTGGCGGTGTCACTTGCTTCTCCATTTATCCTCTGACATGATTCCAAGATGGCAGCCTCCTGTCTGCATGTCAGAAAAATAAATGAAATGGAGCTGGATATGGAGGAAATGCTTCTACTTGTTTTGCAGATGAGGCGTCGCCGCCACCGTCAAACTCCTTGCCTGACCCTTCTTTACAGCCATGACCATACCTATACTCTAACCTTCAAATAACAGTGGTGGTGACGCCTCATCAGCAAAACAAGAAGGCGCATTTCCTCCATATCCAGCTCCGTTTCTGTTTCGTTCATTTTTCTGACATACAGACTGGAGGCTGCCATCTTGGAATCATGTGAGAGGAGAACACATAATCATGACAGTTATGTCATATTGAACACCAATTGTATTTGATTATAATTTTAATTCTTCTGTTTCAGGCTCCCCTGTAGCCAATGGCTTGTGTCAACCCAGTTCTGGATGTGGCCCCTCGCTGACTTATGGGTAGCAAGGTGCTCAGCTGTCTTGGAGGTGGGCTGAGTTGGTTCTGTGCTCTGCGGTGGCTGCTGGTTTCCTGGTGCTTGGGGCTGTTTCAGCATGCACCTGATCCTTGGAGGTCTCACACGTCACATTCCTGCGCACGCACGGACACATGCTTGTTGATGTTTGTTGTTCATAGTTTACATGTTTACAGTTGTTCATCTCGCGAGTTTTCTTGGTGATTCTTATGGTTTTTTTTACAGGTGTTACAGCTGGTTGCCATTTTTTGTGTTTGTTTAATTTTTCTCTCTTCTTTACTCATTTGTCCTCTATCAACCCACGTTATTCCAGATTGGTCCAGCATTTACATGCAAATTTGACAATACATAATCCAAACCAATATTATGATAACATTATATTCAAGGGGAACCTCATACACAAAAGGCTCCTCTTGGAAAAGCAAAACTGTTCAGCACTTTCTGGCAGACAGACCACCATTCTTCTGTTGTGTTGCTGTACAGGACATTTTTTAGAATTTTGTTAATATAAATAGAATTTCACAGACTTACAGAGCAATGATTGCACTTGTTATTAAAATTCTATCATTTTTCTTGTAAGGATTGCCCTAACAGGCTGAAATGACAGGAAGATAAGAATATGTACTTTACAATCTATGTGCATCACCCTTTTTGCCACTTCTTTCATATCCATAGTGTCTGTTTTTTTGTTTTATTTCAATAAAGAGTGACTATCATTCATTATATTACTTTTTCTCCATAGCCATTTGGATAAATAGAGACAGCTAAGTGAGGCGTGGTGCCCAGAGAGCTGCAGATACCATTGGAGACAACCTTGGCCTCCATGACTTCCGTGTTTCCTGGTTCGGTTGGGGCGGACTGAGGTGGAAAGACCTTCTCCCCTTATTTTACCACGCCCTGCGAGGAAGAGCAGCTCCTGATGTCCTTCTCATCAACTGTGGTGGCAATGACATGGGGGTGGTCAGCAGTGTGAAGCTGGTCAACATGATGGAGGACCTGCACCGGCTTCACCTTCTACACCCTCAAATGTGCATCATCTTCTCTTCCATCACCCAGAGGTGTAGATGGAGGGCTGGTGTAAAACCTGCCAAAATTGAGAAGGCCAGGAGGTTTGTCAACAGTGTTATGGCTACATTTACTTCCAGCTTAAATGGTGCCATTGTTGCACATCCTCACATTAGATATGACAGTCCAGGGATATTTTTGTCAGACCAAGTTCATTTCACAAATAGGGGAAATGATATATTTTAAAACTAATATTGCCAGTTTTTTAAAATGCCAACTCCAAAGGCAGTGAAAGGTTTCCAGGTGGGAGTCTCGCTGCTTTTGAACTTGGCCTTTAGGACAGATTTATTTTCAGGCAAAAGTACAAACATATCCCTGGTTGTTATAGCTAATGTTTTGTTGATGTAATTTTTTTTACAAATACATCTATAGCCATAACACTGTTGACAACTCTGTTCTTCCTTCCCAATCCAATTTTCCTCTCACTCAGCAGCTCTCTGGGCCCCTTTTCTTGTTTCCTTTACACATTTTTCCAAATGTGCTGACACTGTTATTTTTCCAAAATAAATGTTTTTTTCTCAATGACTGGAATTTCTTTTGATAAGACAAAAAAGAACAAAAGAATAATTTATGCTAAGTGGTTTCTACAATAGGCCCATTTTAAGTCCAACAACTTCTTAGAAGTCAATTGAAGTTTGTTTTACTTTGCAAACTGTACTTGGTTTAAAGATCTTAATATTAAAATAAACTTTGAGGCTGCAATAATACAAAACAAAATCATACTTCTTACGTAGCTTAATAACTATTACATTTGTTGATATTTTTACAGATATTGGTAATGATGTACTTGTGTGTAAAAAAACAGACTTAAATCATCATGACAAAAAAAATAAAAGAGAAAATAAAAGTGTGTAATAAGAGTGAAACTTTTACCCTCCCAGACCTAAATCCCTGATTACTAATCATCTATGGCTGATATATTTTATTAATCACAGTGAGTTACACTAATTTGAACATTTTTATTTCTATTATACATACATACATATTACAATTTTATTTTTATTTATTTTTCACATCAATGTTATGGTCTCTTGTTCTCATGATTATTCTGTTTCTAGCATGTGCTATTGTGCTCACTGTATCTGCATGTCTCGTTACTTCTGGTGAATTGTACTGAGTCTGGAATAAAGACTACTTGTGATAAGTTTTGTAAGTGGGAGATAAACAAGTATTAATATAAAATGAAATGTAATAAGTCACTTAGCTTACTCAAGGATCTCATACACTAACAAAAATATAGAAAACTTGCTTTAAGCAAAATATGTCATTAAGGACATTACTTATTTTGCATTGCAAAAACTTACCAATTTTGCTAGGTAGAGTTGGTTTTTCATGAAAAAGCGTCCCTCCGTTTGCTAAAAACTCCGTGTGAGCTTCAGGTAAGCTCCGGTTGTGCAGCGTTAGCTCCGCTAGTTTAGCTCCAAGTCCGTCTTGAGTCCAGGTTAGCTTTGAGCTAGCTTGCTACATCGCTTCAGTTTGATGGGTGTCGTCATTTGGTCCCACCCTCACTGCCCCACCCTCAGCTCCACCTCTTTTCTCATTTATGGATTGTCTGGGCGTGACAAGATGTGTGACACAACCAGAATGGAGGCGGTGGGAACCTCCCATTTTGATTCATTTTGTATATTAAAGACCAAATGGGTGGGCTATATCTATAGATTTATATGTCGATGGTTTGTACCTGAAGCTGATCCACTCTGATTAGTACTGTATATATAGTAGCTGCTCCTCTAATTATTGCCACCCTTTTTATATTAATTATTTTATCAAGAGTATATTATTACTTCCTATATTTGCTTATCTCTTATTTTTTATCTTTCTTTTTGCACCAAGTATCGCAGCAATTTCCTAATGTTTTGATTTCTCGCACATATGGCAATAAAACCCTTCTGATTCTCAGATACTTAAGGTTTTTTGGAATTCATTTAAGGTTTTTTGGAATTCATTTAAATTTCCAATGTTGAATATGACATTTAGAGCAAACATTTGATAGTGGCATTATTTCACATTTAGACCAACTGATTTTGTAGCCGAATAATAATGAGAACATATCAAATAGATCTAACAGAGGGGGTAAAGTCTTCTGAGGGTCTGACATTACCATCAATACATCATCCACATAAATCAACATTTTGGTGTCCCACTGTTATGCCCTTTATTTTTTAGCTTGGGCTAAAGGTTCAAGCGCCATTATAAATAGAAGCGGAGATAATGGGTCCCCCTGTTTAGTTCCCCTTTCTAATCTAAATTGTAAAGATCTCACCCTAGTAGTTATAACAACTGCTTTTGGGTTTTTATAAATCATTTTGATAATCTCACGAAAGAGATCCCAAATCCAAATCTTTTCAATATACATAACAGATAAGTCCAGTTGACCCTATCGAAAGACTTTTCCACATCTGACGCTAAGGCCACTATCAGGCTTTTTGATTGTTTAGATTTCCAGATTAAATGTACAAGGCATCTTAAGCTGTCTGAGGTGGTCCTACCCCTAACAAAACCCGATTGATCGAGGTGAATAATCTGTGTTATGACTTTATTGATTCACGTTGCAAGTATTTTTGTTAATAATTTTGCGTCACATCACTTTAAGCAGCTGTCTGGAGTATTTCTTTTTTCCGATGGCACCATCTAGTGGCTGGCAAGCAAATCACACCAAGGGTCGTTTGGTTCAGTTATTTAGGATGGCGAGTCGCCATTGGCGACTGCACGTTTCTAATTCACGAACGTGCTTTTATAGCCGACAAACAGAGCTAAAACACGTTGTTTTACAATCATTACTCTCATGCAGGGGCGTAGCACCAAATTCTGGGCCCTAGGTACAAGCCATCTAGGTGGGCCCCCACGCTCACTTGTTTAATATCTCTTGTGCACATTTTTTGTCATGCTATAAGACAAGTTAATAAACATGATCTTAGTTTAACCTCTATTTTGAGCAAATAGAAATGCCAGCATAATAAAAATGAAATCTCAGTGCTATCTGGAGAGAATGAGGGCCCTGCTGCTGCTGCTACTGCATCTAAAGGGCCATGTGGTTCATGAGGTTAAGCTTTGCTAATACTAATATATATTGTTGCAATAGTGAAAGGTTAAATACATATGAAATGAAATCAACCAGGTTCTGTCTGTGAATGTAATGTACTCTAAATTTTATAATCCCTGCATTATCAATAAAATCATAGGATTGTCTGTTTTCAATATCAAATATAAAGAAATTAAATATGATTTAACTGGAGAGGCAAAAGTGGCACAATTCAATAAATAGATAAAGCCCAAAATATTATTTAAATATAAAATTAATGGATTGTGTGTCAATAAAAATATTTAATTTTAAAAATCCTATATAATTATTCCATTTAATTTATTGTTTCGTGGTCTGTTCATCAATATTTTTTTTCTGTCAACCTCACCCATCAAAGTCAGTGGGTGGAGCTACTTCTGATAACAAACATGGCAGCTCCCTTTATGAAAGATTTCTTACAAGTTGGTGAGATATTTTAAACCTAACAGATAAAACAGAAGTTGCTGACCCAGAATCTGTGGTAAAACAGAGGAATTTCCACACTGATCAAGATGTTGACAGTAGTGCTTCATACAGGATGTTATGAAATGTGTAACACCGTCAAAACTGTGTCCCCACTTTTCTAAATCATACTAGTTACAACCGTCAGGGTGTTCTTCCCAATAAAACAAAAATATCAATGTACAATAATAAAAATATCTTCCAGTGAACACAGGAGAAACTTTAATAGTGATATTGAGCCATCCAGATGCATTTACCTGCTCAGATAGCAAGCTTACATTGAAACAATATTGATTTGTCATCTGAATCATCAAAATGGTTGACATTGAAATCTTGATGCAAACTAGATGTTGAATCAATGTTGCAAAACTGATTAATTCTTACAGAGACAGCTGGGATTGATTATTTCTCTCAATTGGAAAATGAAAATGCATTGATCTGTAGTTGTGTTGAAATTTTAATGTTGTTTCAATATTCAGGTTAATTGAAATACAATTGTAATGGCATTGGTCTATAGTTTATAAATCAACATTGTTTCAATATTAAATTTGGGTGCAAAATGATATTGATTCAATGGTTTAACATTGACAATTCAATGTGGATTCTACATTGTTTCAATGTAAGCTTGCTATCTGGGAGTGTACTTAAAAACATGATCTTTTTAGTAATTTTCTTGAAACACTATACCTTGAACTACAGAAAAATAAAAATAAAAGATTTTTTTAATGTCCACTGGGCAGCACATCTGTACAAAACACCCCATATTGAAGTACCGGGAGTACTTCTACAGATATTCTGTAGTCTCTCTATCAGTGAGGAAGTTCCTCCGGAAATTACTCTTTTACTGTTTTACAACTGATTCTGAGTCAGCAACTGTTTTACTTGTTAGGCTTAAAATATCAATAAACAAATAAATAAAAATCCTCTAACATATAAACTGCCATCATGTTTGTTATCAACCTGAGCCTTGCTCACTGATTTTGATGGGCAAGGTTGACAGATAAAACAAAATCATGATGAACAAACCATGAAATAATGAAATAAATTATGAAATATCTATAAATTAATTCTAATGAATTAAATATTTTTATGGTTCATGTAATTAAATATTTAAAATATATAATGATCCGTTTATAAAATTAATTAATGCTTTAGCTATTTATTGAATTGTGTCACTTTTGGATCTCCATACCTTGCAACTAGAACTCATGTAATAATTAGACTATGCCTTTTTCCAACTTTCATTATGGGCCATCATTTATGACCTTAACACTAGAATTACTGAAAATTTTATTCCTGGTGCAAGTCCCCCCTTCCTGAACTCCTCACTTCTTGTGCAAATGAGCCATTACCAGTAAGTGCTAACACATTTGCATCTACAAGCCAGGTAGGGGGAAGTTTGTTACACTGAAGCCCTTTTTATAAAACAATGCCGCCAATTTGCCGCAACGCCGATGCGGCATCTGGGAGCCTAAGGTCGTTTATAAGAGCTCAGACCGTGGCGGTAATGTTGCGCAATCATGTCAGTTTTATAAAAGATTACGCGATGGCGGAATAAAGGGGGTATGGGGGCGGTCTCTGCACTGTCGCAGACTTCCGTGTATTTTGGACATAACTTGCTTTTTATTGCGATCGAAGCCGTGCTCCTTAAGTTTTTATTTTAACAACCAGCTACAGGTGTGTGTCCTCCACCATCCCTGTGAGCTGTCAGATGATCTGAGCTGCAGATCTAACGGAGAGAAGCTCCCGGAGCTGTGCATCGGTCCAGTTAATCATCTCAGCTGATTCTGTTTACAAACGTGAAACTTAAGCGCGTGTTTACTTTCATTTTTAACATAATTCCCGGCCGGAGCGCAGCAATAATTCATCACATGGTCATGACACCTCCCTCTTTTGCGCCAAGGCTTAATGTGCGTTTATAAGACCGGCGAAGCCGCAATATTACTACCAAGCGTGGCGGCACGAATGCCGCAAAATTCCCGCAACGTAATGCCGCCATGGCGCGTTCATAAGAAACATGTTGCGGTAATATTACGCTGATTTGCCGGCATGGTGTGTCTTATAAAAAGGGCTTGAGTTGAACTGTAGGACTGACTTTGAGATTCTGAGTTTCATTAGCCTCTTTTATAAAACAATGCCGCCAATTTGCCGCAACGCCGATGCGGCATCAGGGAGCCTAAGGTCGTTTATAAGAGCTCAGACCGTGGCGGTAATGTTGCGCAATCATGTCCGTTTTATAAAAGATTACGCGATGGCGGCATAAAGGGGGTATGGGGGCGGTCTCTGCACTGTCGCGGACTTCCGTGTATCTTGGACATAACTTGCCTTTTATTGCGATCGAAGTCGCGCTCATTAAGTTTTTATTTTAACAACCAGCTACAGGTGTGTGTCCTCCACCATCCCTGTGAGCTGTCAGATGATCTGAGCTGCAGATCTAACGGAGAAAAGCTCCCGGAGCACCGCATCGCTCCAAATGATCATCTCGGCTGATTCTGTTTACAAAAGTGAAACTTAAGCGCGTGTTTACTTTCATTTTCAATATAGTTCCCGGCTGGAGCTCTGCATTAATTCATCACATGGTCATGACACCTCCCTCTGTTGCGCCAACGCTTAATGTGCGTTTTTAAGACCGGCGAAGCCGCAATATTACCGCAATATTGCTATCAAGCGTGGCGGCACGAATGCCGCAAAATTCCCGCAACGTGATACCGCCATGGCGTGTTCATAAGAAACACGTTGCGGTAATATTGCGCTGATTTGCCGGCATGGTGTGTCTTATAAAAAGGGCTATTGTGCGAAAATGAATGTAATGAATAGATGTATGTAATGTTTTTTTACCACGCTGAAATAATCTGGCCCTGGAATATAGTCAAACAACAGTCCAAAAGAGATTCAATAACAAAATTTTTATTTTCTCACACAAGTATATACAAGTTCAAACACTAAAAACATATGTTTCAAACTTTCCAGCCTTTGCATAACCAGTATCCAACGTCCCTGCACTTGGCACAAGTGGATTTTGCACAGATAAACCTGCTGAAGTTCCTGCTGCAACTGTCTTGCACCTGGCACTGAGTTGTCCATATCTTTCCTGGCACAGCAACCTCAGCAGCCTTCCTCTCTGCCTTTATTGCCTTGTGCTGCATGAATCGGCAATGGAGTTCACTTGCTAGAAGACTCAAAAACAATCTTCCTTTGCCTTCCCACCCCAGGGTATATGCAGGAATCTCAAACTTAAATTTAAGACCTTTTCAAGACTTTTTAAGACCTTGGAAAATAAAAATCAAGACGTTATCGCAATGAACTAATCAACTCTTAAACACAAATATATTCTTTTTAAATACTGCATTGCTTCATTTTCCACTTCAAGTGGTGGGACACGTCACGTTTGGGACAGCAAGGCTGTAGCAATGGTACGTCAAGTCACATGGTACGGAAACACAAGCAAACAACTGGCATAGGAGAACAAAAAAATTATTTTAATAGTTTACATGAATCTAATTTTATTACCTGCAAACTTAGAGGGTGTGAAAAAGGTGACAACTAACCCCCGCCCACCCGGAACAAGGTCCTTGCATGCTGCAGATTTGCATCTATGCATCTACTGGGTTTTGTAGTGACCTCTGACTTTTACATACTTTTATTGCAATAACCTGTTAGAATCATTTTTAAAAATCATCAATGTGATTTTTTTGCAAAATGCAAACAATTTTCTACCACGGTCACTCTGCTCAAAAAAGCTGAAAAATATAATTGCAGAATTGATCAGAAAATTACTAGAGATCATATTAACAATTATTATGAGACTAATTCACAAACCACATCTGAAAATATTCCAAAATACTGAAATTATTCTCAAGTAGGGTGACCAGACCCCAGCTCGCCAAATGTGAGACAAAGATTACTCAATGTGAAATTCTAATGCAACGAGATTAAGTAAAAAACTTCTATTCTGCCTTTTAGCTCCAACATCACTTGTAAATATACATAAAAGTATTATTATCATCATATATTTCATGTACTATAGATTCTATTTGAATTCAACTTGAACAAGCAAACATTTTTCAGACTATTTCACAGCTCCTCTCGTTACCACAGCTTAACTCAGGCTCTTTGACCTTCTACAGTGGCTCTGAGACAGACTCACAATAAAAATGCAGGTTTAAGCAGCTTTTCAGAGTTTTCATTAAATAATTGCACTGACTTTCCACAACAGAATGATAGTAAAAGTACCTGTAACACTTTTAGGATCCATTTATGTTAATTTTGAATTAGTTTTCCACTAATATCGACATCCCATTAAAAAAAATCCATACTTTTTTGCAAGTTTATTTCTTCTTAATTTAAAATGTATTAGTAGATATGTAGGGAAGAGGAAAAAAAACATCACTGATTTTTAATCTCTGAAAAAATTCAGATCTACCCTGAGAGTTCCTTAGTTACTTTTCCCCTCAAAATTCTGAGAATAAGTAATCAAGGATTTAATTATCTCGTTATAAAAGGGTTTAGCTTGTCTGTATCTGAAACACAACGCCAGAACCTTGTCTGTGTCAGAATCTCGTTTGGGTTTCAGCATGAACCTGTCTATTTACTGGGAAACCTGCTTTTGACCAACATGTTTTCTGTGAATCTCAGATTGTCTGTGAATCTCGGATTTTCTGCTCCGTTTCATGTCAGACTCCGCATCGTGACACAAAAAAACAACAACAAAGACTGTCAAGAGTTTCTCTGAACACATCTAGTGCTCACCTGTCCTCCGTGCTCGCTGAAGTTTGTTTTGGTGGTTCGGGTGCCGCCGTGCTACCTTTTTGCCTGACTGTGATTGGTCAAATAACGACTCGTGACCCACTAACAAAGATGGTTTGTGAACGAGCGAAGACCCACTCCTAAAAACAAAAACTCTTCGATTCACGCGAACGTCATATTTGGCTACATAAACGGCAATTTTCGCCTAAAAGCGAAAAGTTTGCAAGTATGAGACGAACGTATTTTAAATTCACGCCAATACTAACAAAATTTAAGACTTTACTGCATCAATTTAAGACTTTTTAAGACTTTTCAAGGGTCTTAATTTTCCTTAAATCAATTTCAAGACTTTTAAGACTTTTCAAGACTCCGCGGATACCCTGCACCCTGTACATGCCTTGTAAAGAATGAAGGCATTCACGACGAATACGTTTAACATCTTGCTACCCGTATTAACAATGATGTTATGACAAATCAGTCGTTAACTACAAAATATTGTAACTTACCTTTGTGAAAATGCTTTGAACACACCAACATGTGGCTGGAGTGTTTTGGAAGGTTATATTTGGCCTTCGTATAGCTGCAATCCATGCCATCCGTCGCCTCTTTGTGACTTCTGAAACATGGCTTGAACAATTTTTCCACCACAAAAGAATCCGATAAAAACTGATCTCTTTACCTATTGGCCTCCCGTGGCTGTCATGCGAGCGGCTATGACAGTTAATAATACAACAGCTTCTTGCCATTCTTTGTCTGTTTACCGTGCGATGAGTGTTTTGGTATTAGCCCGCTCGCTAGCCACTCTTACCTATAATCCTTTGCGGTTTTACCCCGGAAATGACATCAGGTTTTCAATCCCTATTCCAGTCCTGGAGGGTGTGTTTTAGTTTTAACTCTGTTTCAACACACCTGATTTCAATCAGCAGGTGATTAACAGGCTTCTTCTGCAGAGCCTGATGAGCTGCTGCACAGATGATTCAACCACTGAATCAAGTGGGAGCAGAGAAACAACTATAACGTGCTGGATACCGGCCCTCCAGGACCGCAATTGAATAGCCCTGCTATAATCTAAATATATTACTTTGTATTTTAATTTCTCAAACAAAAAATATTGAGCAAAGTATTGATATCAGATCAGTATTGCCAATACTGGACCTTAATTGACTTAGTATTGGATCGGAAAGGAAATCAGTGGTATCGCACATCACTAATATCTACAGTCACATCCCGATACTTCCAAACCAACAGAAGTGAGTAAATATTGTCAAGGCTCTTGCAATTCCTGTACTATCAGTTGGGTGATAATGCCGTTTCTTTGACATAATTGATGCCTTATTATACTAATAATGGCTTAACTGACCTCTGTTTTCATCAATTCCCAGGCTGAAAATTTACTTTGGTCAAAAATACAGCAAAAAGAACTTGATATAGCTGGTGTGTTTGGAGCCTCATGTCGCCATGAAATTCCATTATTGTTTTTGAACATGACTGGAAAGCCCTTTTCATAAGATACACCGTGCTGGCAAATCAGCGTAATACTGCTGTCACAGTGTGTCTTATAAAAGCACTCAGGCGGCATGCCAATGTGGGAATTTTGCGGCATTCATGCCGCCACACTTGGTAGTAATATTGCCACAATGCCTGACTTGTGAATGCAGATTACACCTTGGCACCATGATCATGTGGGGAGTTACTGCCGAGGTCCGGCCGGGAACTATATTGAAAATGAAAGTAAACACGGGCAGTAAGTTTCATTTTTGTTAACAGAATCAGCTGAGATGATAAACTAGAGCGATGCAGAGCTCCAGGAGCTTCTCTACCTTTAGAGCTGGAGTTCTGGTCATCTGACAGTTCACAGGGACTGTGGAGGACAGACACCTTTAGGCACGGCTTGTAAAAAATCTTAAGGAGTACAGCTTCAATTGCAATATAAAGCAAGTTATGTTCAAGTTAAAGGGAAGTCTGTGACAGTGCAGAGACCGCCCCATACCACCTTTTTACCGGCATTGCGTAATCTCTTGTACTGCCACGGTCTGACCACTTATGAACAACCTAAAGCTCTCACATGCTTTGCGGCAAATTGGCGGCATTGTGTTATTAAAGAGGCTAAGGAGAAATGTACACCCATTAATCATTGCTCAAGTCAGTAACTTGTTGAAAAACATAAAACCATCAAATGTTTTCCAAAATTACTGAATTCTTGTTTTCATTTTGTCCTATGTGTTTATCACTTTCTCTTTAAACAGGCTTGCATATCCTAAATACATAAGTGAGCTGGTTAAAAAGGTACCAGGACAAAAACCTCAGCCTGAATGTCATCTATGACAGCGGTTCCCAAATTTATTTAGCCATGCATCCCCTTCTATGTCCGGACCGTGTTGATGCACCCCCATCCCCAAAAAACATGTTTTCAAGAAAGAAAGAAAAAAAAAAAAGACTTGCAGCACAATCAGTGTGTTTGTTTCTGACCACAACTCACAGCCTCCTACAGAGTCTGGGAGCTGAAGGAGCCTCTAGGATGAGAGGCTAAATGTCTTCAAGATAACCAGAAAACTCCAGCTGCTGTTTTCAGCTAAAACTCTCAGGATGATCATGTCCAGGATGACTAATAAGTGAAACTTAAATGTAGCTGCTGTCAGTAACCATATAACAGATTTTAATAATTAAAACTCTCAGACTAAATAGTGCAGAAAAGAAATAAATATTCTCACAACTTTGCGTGTTGAGATTTATTATTATTATTATAATATTTATTTATTAGCCGCATCGGCTCCTAGTGGGTGGAAGTGGAGACTAGCTGCGTTTGATTCTCCGTGTGTTTTTATTTCTGCAGTGAGCCATAAAACTCACCTCACTCCGCTTGGAGTTTGTTCTTCAAAACTCGTATTAAATCCACTGTGATGACACGTTTTAACGAGCTTCCTCCGCGTGGTATTTTTCATTGCAGGATGCGGTTTCAATTCACTTTTAAACAAGTTAATTTAGTTCGGCACATGGGTTTGATTTTTGCCGCTGCACGTCTGCACAGTGAGAGGGGAAGCGGCTGTGGGAGGTGATCAGCAGGTTTAACGCTGGTAAAGTCATACTTTAGAACGCAGCTGCATATTTTCCATGATTGCACGGTATGCCCAACCCTAATATACACATCTGTATTGGGTGGGGAAAAAACACTGTGCCCTTTTTATAAGTCACACGGTGCCAGTGTCATGATCGCGATGAATTAATGCCGAGCTCCGGACAGGAACTATATTGAAAATAAAAGTAAACACGGGCATAAGTTTGAAATGATAAACTGGAGAGATGCGGTGCAGGAGCTTCTCTGCGTTAGATCTGCAGCTCAGATCATCTGACAGCTCACAAAGAAGGGTGGATGACACACACCTGCTCCTGAAAATAAAAACGTAACGAGCGTGGTTTCGATCGCAATAAAAAGCAAGTTATGTCCAAGATACATGGAAGTCCGCGACAGTGCAGAGAACGCACCCATACAACGGACATGATTGCACAACATTACTGCCACGATCTGAGCTCTTGTATATGACCTTAGGCTCCCAGATGCCACCTTGGCTTTGCGGCAAATTGGCGGCATTGTTTTATGTGTGTATATATATATATATATTTTGTGTGTAATCACCGCCATTACGCTTTTTATCTCGCGCACCCCTTAGCGGCAGCTCGCGCGCACCACACTTTGGGAATCCCTGATCTATGACATTGCCTGTGTACTTTCCTCACATTTGCATGTGAGTATCTTTCATAATGTTTGACACAATAATTATAACATCAATAGGGACACATTATATTGTGTTGAACTAAAAATTGGAGAAGGATTTCCAAAAGTGGTTTACCTGGCAGTACCAGCATTTAATGTGTATGGACATAAACTGCAATGTCAAGTTATTATACATTGCACAGCACATGAAGGCTTCCTGGCTTTGGCCTAACTGATGGTGAAGGCATGGAGAGGTTATGGTGGTTTTTGAGGAGATTTTCAAAAGTGACCAAAGAGACTTCCTCCCATCAGACTGACCTTCTGAGTGATGCACTGTTATATAATGGGAGAAGAAAAGCAGCAGATCTAGGTTTACATATTCTGGTTTTTGCCATTAATATTGACAATTAGGGTTCAAACTGAACAAACTGTTCACTTTTTACAGATGTCCAGCTGCTTCAGAGATGGGAAAACGCTGAGAAAGTTTCCAGTGTTGCTTAAATTTCTGCAGTTCTGAAAGAGGCACCAAGTAATCCTGCTTTTATAGAACATGTGTTGTTAAGAAAAGTCCCTTACGAAAAAGAAGTATACTTCAAGTATTTAATATCAAGTATACTTAAGTTTATTTGCATACTTGTACTTAAAGTTTACTTAGAAGTATACTCCTTGGGACTAAATTGGGCCACTTAAAGTATACTTATAGTATACTACAAGTATACTTCAAAGTAATAATATAAGTTTATTTGGAGTGTACTTCTGACATAATTGAGTATACTTTTGTCTTTGAAAGTATACTTAAAGTAACAATATAAGTGTACTTGGAGTGTACTTTAGATATAATTGAGTATACTGTTGTCATTAAATGTATACTTAAAAGTATACTTAAAGTAACACTATAAGTGTACTTCTAGTGTACTACAGATATAATTGAGTATACTTTTGTCTTTGAAAGTATATTCAAAAGTATACTTAAAGTAACAATATAAGTGTACTTCTGAAATAACTGAGTATACTTTTCTCTTTGAAAGTATACTTATAAGTTTACTTAAACAATATACGGTAACTACTTGTAGTTTACTTCTCATACAAATGAGTATACTTTTCTCTTTGAAAGTATACTTAAAAGTTTACTTAAAGTAACAATATAACTTTACTTTAGTTTACTTTTCATACAATTGAGTATACTTTTCTCCTTGAAAGTTTACCTAAAATTACACTTAAAGCAATAATATAGGTTTACTTGTAGTGTACTTCTCATATAATTGAGTATACTTACAGTTTTGAAAGTACACTTTACTGTATACTTGAAGTAATCTTGGAATACTATTCTTTTAGTACATTTTAAAACCTCTATTTTTTTCTATAAACACACTGACTGTACTGCAAGCAACATTGACCATCTGCTATTTCCTTACTACCAATACATTTCAAGTCAACTATTTACTGATACTTCGTCTTTATGCAGAGAAAAGACAGTAAATAAAATAGCTAAGTCATTTTGTTTAAATTTATTAAACAAAGAAAAAATTAGAACAGAACAAAAACAGACATGTTTACCAGGACGAATCAAAGATGAGAACGCAAACTGGGGCAGCAGTAGCTCAGGAGGTAGGCGGGTTGTCCAGTAATCGGAGGGTTGCAGGTTCGATCCCGGCTCCCCCCCATAGAATGCTGCTGTTGTGTCCCTGGGCAAGACACCCAACCCGCCTTGCCTGCTGGTGGTGGTCGGAGGACCGGTGGCATCAGTATACGGCAGGCCCCGCCTCTGTCAGTGCGCCCCAGGGCAGCTGTAGCCACAATGTAGCTCATCCCCACCAGTGTGTGAATGTGTGTGTGAATGGGTGGATGACTGATTGTGTTGTGAAGGGCCTTGGGGGGTTGTAGAACCCTAAGAAGGCACTATACAAATACAGGCCATTTACCATGTTGAACATGTTAATTCTGTCCATTTTAAAAAGACTTAAAAAATGCCTTTAAAAATTCAGTCCATTTTAAGGATCCACTTGCTTGATTGTTGATGCCTTTTTGAAGTTTTCATTGTTGCATTTCTTTCGTATTATTTTTCTGACATCTTGAACGCGCAGAGATGGAAACTTCAACTGAGCATGCCCTGTGAACACACAAACGCAAAAAACTGAACACTTATACTGTTAGGTGAACTCTGACACCACAAAATCTTTACAGTTCATACTTGGTTTAACAATACTGCTGTGAATCATTTTGTGAACATCAGATTAAGCAGACTTTTAGAATGTGATTGACCACAACTGATATATTTTTTTATAATTATATAAAAAATAATAACAATATGCTCTAACTGTACACCTATGATAAAAAAAAAGGTATTGATTTGCAAATATGCAGTGCAGGATGAGTAAGGCCACAGGCAGGATCAGAAAAACTTTGGTCAAGGTATCTTGACCAGTGCTTTTCAAACTTTTGCCACTAAGTACCAACACATAAAATATGTTATTTTAAGTACCACCAGGCCTAAATGTGGCTAAATTCAGATTTAGCTGGGTCTATAACAGATGGAAATTAGATGAAATGATGTGAAAACTTGTAAACAAGAGATGCAACAATTCTTTTAACATTTTAAAATAGTTTCCATTAAATCCATGTGATCGGCGCTATGTGTTCACTAGGCTTGGGTGGTATCCAAATATTGTTACAGTCAAACTCCCTCCACATTTTACCGGGGTATACGGTATTACCGTGACTAATAAAAAATTATGACATAAGCCTCAAGTGGGCGTGGCCGTGTGGTATTACTAAACTGTAGGCTTGGACATTTACCGTTCAGAAATTGAACCACTAAACGCTATTACTAAAACAATAACAACACCAGGGGTCACGTTAACAATTATTTTTTTACTTTGATGGAAAGATCTGAAGGCTGTCAGTCAATTTGACAGACTAATCACACACCTGTGTGTGCGCGCCTGCCGTCAGACCGCGCATAACAGCGACGCAACTGTGGTGCTGCGAGGAGTCGTTTCTCACTCCGTGACCACTGATGGACACCTGGGGCCTCATTTATAAAACTTGCCAAGACGGGTCTGGAAGCAGTTCTATGGATCTATGTTGAACTGGGCCTGGTGTCAGATAAACTGATCCATCAGAACCACACGATTCTCTGCAGCTTGTAAATCCTCTCAGCCTGACCTTTGACCTCACTTCAAAAACTTTTTTTCCGCAATCTTACATAACTTTTCGAGCCGATCGCAATGAGCTATAAATTTTTGTATGGAAAAATTTTTTGGGGAAGTTATGAAGATTGAAGCGCATATGCTGATCATGGATGAAGGTGGGGTGGCTGTAACTCCACACTGGAACGACTGACAATGATTTTATGTGCCACGTTTGGACTGAAGGCCATATAGCTTGTGTATGAAATTTCGTGGGCCTGCACTCTTTTGGCACACTGCCGGCGTATGGACACGGGACCCTGGCACAATTTACGTAAATGTTTTTAAAATTGACATGCTTGGGATTTAATGCCCAATGGCACATCAACACGTGTGGGGTGATGTGCACAGTTGAATGGAACCACTTTTTTCAGTGTATGATGCTTGCAGGAATTTAAATAATTTTTTTTTATTTCAGAAAGTTCGCAAGACTGAAGGAAAACATATGCGCTTACCACATTAAACGGGCTGTTACTAGCTCATTTTTATTTTTATTCTAACAGTCCTTTAGGCACTTAAAGAGCACAATTTAAGGGTTCATTTGGTGTAAACTACATTGTCCTGGCACATTGTGGGGCTGAGATATTAAAGGAAGCATTTCACTAGACACACATGTCTTCTGTTATTTTTACCAGTTCTTAAGTGAGCTAGGATTCATGCGAAAAAGCCAGTTGCTTAGGGAGAAATGGCCAATATAGGGAGAGCAACCTCTATCCAGGAAATGTGTGCTCTTACACATGCCTTAGATACACTAAAAGAGCACAATTTAAGGGTTCATTTGGTGTAAACTACATTCTCCTGGCACATTGTGGGGCTGAGATATTAAAGGAAGCATTTCACTAGACACAGAGGTCTAAAAATGACACCAGAAAACAGATTGCTGAAACAGGCTGTTTCTAGCTGAAGCATTGTCCTACAAAGATGAGGTTAGGCTTCCTGGAAAGCTCTGATTCTGCTGGAAAGTTTAAGGTCAAGAACTGCAGAATGCACACATGTCTTCTGTTATTTTTACCAGTTCTTAAGTGAGCTAGGATTCATGCGAAAAAGCCAGTTGCTTAGGGAGTATTGGCCAATATAGGGAGAGCAACCTCTATCCAGTAAATGCGTGCTCTTCAAAATGCCTTAGATACACTAAAAGAGCACAATTTAAGGGTTCATTTGGTGTAAACTACATTCTCCTGGCACATTGTGGGGCTGAGATATTAAAGGAAGCATTTCACTAGACACAGAGGTCTAAAAATGACACCAGAAAACAGATTGCTGAAACAGGCTGTTTCTAGCTGAAGCATTGTCCTACAAAGATGAGGTTAGGCTTCCTGGAAAGCTCTGATTCTGCTGGAAAGTTTAAGGTCAAGAACTGCAGAATGCACACATGTCTTCTGTTATTTTTACCAGTTCTTAAGTGAGCTAGGATTCATGCGAAAAAGCCAGTTGCTTAGGGAGTATTGGCCAATATAGGGAGAGCAACCTCTATCCAGTAAATGCGTGCTCTTCAAAATGCCTTAGATACACTAAAAGAGCACAATTTAAGGGTTCATTTGGTGTAAACTACATTCTCCTGGCACATTGTGGGGCTGAGATATTAAAGGAAGCATTTCACTAGACACAGAGGTCTAAAAATGACACCAGAAAACGGATTGCTGAAACAGGCTGTTTCTAGCTGAAGCATTGTCCTACAAAGATGAGGTTAGGCTTCCTGGA
Organism: Aphyosemion australe; assembly: GCA_006937985.1. Classification (NCBI taxonomy): domain Eukaryota; kingdom Metazoa; phylum Chordata; class Actinopteri; order Cyprinodontiformes; family Nothobranchiidae; genus Aphyosemion; species Aphyosemion australe. The sequence goes on from SSNS01000019.1 coordinate 1,118,040, forward strand.
AAGCTCTGATTCTGCTGGAAAGATTAAAGTCAAGCACTGCAGAATGCACACATGTGTTCTGTTATTTTTACCAGTTCTTAAGTGAGCTTGGATTCTGGCTAAAAATCCTGCATTTCCCTCATGCATGCCTGTTGGAGACTGGGTGGATTTTCACTAGCTGTATAAAACTGCACAAATGATATGGTATCACAGAACACATGTCAAGAGCTTTCATTTGACATAAGACTCTAAATGATTGGTAGCTTTGAAAAAAATTAACTTCATCTTCAAAGGCCAAAATCTCACATATGTGCTTATTCATCCATTCTCAGCACAAATGCCTACATGAGGTCATTCTCTTTTGAGTGGATGTGTGCTTATCTCTATGCATTAGATACACTTAAAGAGCACAATTTAAGGGTTCGTTTGGTGTAAACTACATTCTCCTGGCACATTGTGGGGCTGAGATATGAAAGGAAGCATTTTACTTGAAGCAGAGGTCTAAAAATGACACCAGAAAACAGATTGCTAAAACAGGCTGTTTCTAGCTGAAGCATTGTCCTACAAAGATGAGGTTAGGCTTCCTGGAAAGCTCTGATTCTGCTGGAAAGTTTAAGGTCAAGCACTGCAGAATGCACACATGTGTTCTGTTATTTTTTCCAGTTCTTAAGTGCCATCAAATTTCTGGACCTGCAGCAAAAAAACTGCTCAAAGCAGGTGGGCAAGGAGGTCACCAAGAGGAGGTAAGCTGAACAATTTACACTTTGATATTATATTATATTATATTATGTTTCTCATTATTACAGACATGACATACTTACAGCAAGTGAACCACTCAAACCCAGTAACTGCTTGACTGTTCTCCGGGCTGCCAAGAAGGACTTCTTGGCAATTATTGCCAAATGCTTCACAGAAGAACCCCTGCTAGAGACCACTGAGTGCTGCCTTGTTCTATATTACCTCGAGGCCATTGTAATATTACAAAATCTTCAACGTCCAGGGGTGGTTGAACATATGGCGGTAAGTATTTATATTACTACTGTACTGTGATCTTATTAAATGCTGCAATTCATCATTAAACTGTTTTATATATCTGTTTTCAATAGGCAGAGGAGTGGGTGACCAGAAAGAGAGAGAAAGATGGTGTGGTGGTCATAGGGGTTAAAGAACACAAAACAGCAGCACACCAACTGGCAACTTTTGGCCTCTCTGAGGAGGAGGAGGAGGCGGTGAGTTGGGCTTAATTAGACCAAGAAAATTTAAAATATGCAGACCTATCCAATGACCACATCTAATGACCTGCTGGTATTCTGCTTACAGTGGTTCGACATTTATTTCAATAAAATTCGACCACAGATGCTATCAATGAAAAGAGGCAAGTCACAGGAGGAGGAGGAGCCGAACACATTCTTTGTCTCTGCCTCTGGAAGGCCAATCTTTAACGCCTCTAATGATCTTAACCGACTTCTTAAAAAGTAAGTTGTTTTTTTCCCGCACGTTTTTGTGGAGAGTGAAGAAGACCTAATAATTTCTTTTGTATTTTTTTCACATTTTAGATACAACGTTCAATCTGTCACCAGCCAACAGGCACGCAGAGTATTTGAAACCTCTGTGAAAACGGCAGAGAAGCATTACAGGATGAAGGAATCTATAAATGTTGTGAAGGCAAAAAAGCTGTTGGCGGCCCTAGCAGGTGACTCCGGGTGAGACTCTTAATTTTTTTTTACCATTTTCTGATTAATTAGCTGATGAGAAATAATTCTAAACTTTTTTTTTTTGCTCATGCTTTTAGAGGAGATTCAGACACCAGTCCAAATACTGCATTGGAGCAGCTTGTCACATCAAGCACACAAACAGATATGCAGTCAGCATATACAAAACTGCTGGAGTCCCATCCAGTGACTATTGAAGGCCAAGTGCCGGAAAAGAAGGAGAGGATAGCCATCTCTCAAACACTTCAGAGAAAACTATAAGAGAGATGGCTAAAGGACCAAATGAAGATGCGCGTGCAGCACATTCTGTGTAAGTGTTTTTATAAACCCATTTTACCCCTTGCACTATGACTTACTATAAATAGAATTCTTACAGACCTTTTTTTTCTTTGCAGCATACTTTGGTCGTTGGCAGCCAAAAGAGCAACAGGTGGCTTCCCGCATCGAGGCACAGGGTTGGAAGAGCAACATCCCCAAAGCTGCCTATGTTGTGAGGGACTGGAAGCCACCTGGTAACAGCAAGGATGTCCTGGATTCAAAGAAAATACGGAAGTATATCAGGAACCAGAAATGGACTGGACTGGCGATTAAAGAATTTGAAGGCAAAGGGAGGGGGGTGGTCACAACACGGCCTTTCCAAGCTGGGGAGGTGGTGTGTGACTACCATGGGAGGAGCGTTTCAGCTGCTGAGGGAAACCAAATCCATGAAAAGACTAAACCAGAACAAACTGGCTACATGTTCTTCTACAAGTCACGGGGCGAAAACAAGTGCATTGATGCACACGAGGAGCACTGTGATTGCCACCCAGAAAGGCGTACATTTGGACGACTTCTGAACCACTCAAAGAAACAGGCCACCGTGAAACCACAGCTCCTGTGTATGGAAAAGGAAGGGGAAGTACAAGATGTCATTCTTTTCATCGCTGCAAAGGACTTGAAAGTGGGAGAGGAGGCTACCTACCACTATGGTGTCGACAAAAATTCATTTGGGGCTGAAGGGTTCGACATTGATTGGTTGGATGAATGAAAACAAAATTGAGCTGTTTGATTTTTTGTAAATAAAGAGCCACAATCACTCATATGTGCAAATTCATCCTTTCTCAGCACACCTGCCTACATGAGGTCATTCTCTTTTGAGTAAATGCGTGCTCATCTACATGCCTTAGATACACTTAAAGAGCACAATTTAAGGGTTCATTTGGTGTAAACTACATTCTCCTGGCACATTGTGGGGCTGAGATATTAAAGGAAGCATTTCACTAGACACAGAGGTCTAAAAATGACACCAGAAAACAGATTGCTGAAACAGGCTGTTTTTAGCTGAAACATTGTCCTACAAAGATGAAGTTAGGCTTCCTGGAAACGTACTGTCCTGTTTTATGGTGTTACGCGTGTTGCTTTGTGACGATGGTCTTCTCAGAAGACCACTTCCACGATCTTGTCACTTCCGGTAAGCGAGTGTCTTATCGGTTTAGCTCGACTGACCCGTTTACATGCAGAGTGAAAATTTGCCATCTTTTTTGCAACGAAATTTGGATAATGGATAAAGCCAGGTTTAATGTAAAAAAAAATTTATGATTTATTTTGTTGGTTACAAAGATTTCTTCAGATGTGATTTTTGAGTAGTTAGTTTTAGAATAAACTAATATTTACTGAACAAATCTGTATAATTCAAATTTCACCATGTTTTTTGGGGTTCCGACATTCAAACCTCAATAAATCAGTCTAGGAATAAGATATTGAAAACTACCTCTGAAACACATTTCTTTACACACTGGTGGGGGGCAAAATGGGTAGTCTTTCACTTTTATAATGGGGTTATGGAGAAAAATTCTAGTGTTTGGACCTCGTGCGTGACAAGTTAACTAACTCAGCACTGGAATCATGTTGCCATATAGAGAGCCGCTATCTTTATTAAACCTAAACAGTCCAGTAGGATCACAGGGTTAAGTATGTATTTTGGAAAGCTACAAAGCTACACTATTTGTTTATTTTGCTACAATCCACTCATGAAAACACTCACAATGTACTCCTGAACCACGACGTCAGGATTCTCATTCAGATAACAGCCAAGTCTTTTAATGAGGGACTCCCTCCAAGCATCAGGGGCATCCTTCAGAATAACGAAAAGAGATATTTGAACTTAAATTTTCAGTAACACAGAAAAAATGATCAAAGACGAAAAAACCAGTCGGCATGTGACACCAGCATCTACATCATGACATTAAAATTACCTTATGGACTGGAGGTTATAATCTTCAAATAATATAAAAAATAATCCATTTCTCACAGTGGGACAAAACATGATAAAAATGACAGGGTCCTTTCAGTAGAAGCAGTACTCACATGTGAAGGAAGTGAAGCTTTAAAATGATGCAGCATATAAATATTTTACTGCCCTAATGTGATGCATATACACTTTATAATTAAACAATTTAAAAGTTCTTACTGTCAGTGTGACGACTGTGTCCCTCAGCTTCATGTCCTGCTGTCCTGATGGCTTTCAGAGAGGAAGTCGAGCTGTGACAGAAACCTTGATTGTAGAGAGGCATGGTTTGTGATGAACTTGAACTCTGCAACATGAGATTCATTTGAAAAAACATCAAAACCACACATGTTGGCCATATGGCATGCATGTGCTACATGCATAATAGCTGTAAATAAAATGAAATATTTAATAGAGGAGGCTGCACTGTGTTGAACATTTTATTTTTCTGCTGTTTTGGAGCTAGGATTGTATGTTTTAATCAGAAATCCACACTCAAACCAGCCAGCAGGCTGAGGCTAGAATAATGAAAACACAGACCTGGCAGCTTGTTGCTTCATTAACTGGCAGCTTATGCTAAATAACAGAACACAATATAAAGGAGGGGATTGTGCTAGCTCTGACTGAAATAACATTTTGCAATTTGGCTAGCACTTTAACATCAAATTAACCATGTTATATTAGCGCTGAAATTCACTGTTTCATTTGCATATCAATGTAATAAAAAACGATCGTTCTATTTCGTATGGCTTCCGCCCTTTAAGCCACGCCTATTAGATTACGTCACCGTACCTAATCCTATCACTGAAGAGTTTTCATGTACGCCCGCCTACCAGGCGGGTCCCACCGTCCCTATATTAGGGACCGAGACCCCACAATCTTCTCCTTTTTTCACTTCACCTTCAGCTATCACAAGGGTTCGATATTCCAATATATCTACTCCGGTTTGACCATGTGCCGCCTGCTCAAAGGCACACATTCTCCCGGACGACCTGCAACTCGACGTTTTTCTGCTGCTTGGGACCGGTTCACGCTGGAGTGGCCTTCACCGCACAGGTATCGTGTGTTTTTTCTGCCCTCTTCTCTCTTCCGATGAGAAGCGCCGTCGTGTGAACTATTTCCAGGGGGCCGCTTAAGCTAACCCCCCTGTCGACGGTTTCCGTCTGAACCTCCTCCCGTGGGGTTGTTCGTCGCTGGGTCCGAGCCTGGTGACTCGGTCCTAGCCGAACTCACAGACGAAGAGACTGCTAGTCTGGCGGATGCCCTCCTGGTCCCTGCGCCTCCTCGTGCTAACTTGTTCACGGGACGGTTCGGCGCCTCCCAGGCTCGGTGCTCCGAGCCTGTGTTCCCGCTGTTTCCAACAGCTATGGAGTTTTGGACCGCTTCCTACTCTTAGCCTTCCCGCCTGAAGGCCCCGATTTCTGCCTTTGTTCCAATCACCAAAGTGCAGGGGTTCACGGACAACGTTTTCAGCGGTTCCACCACTTGAACCGGACCTAGTGTCCCTGCTAGGAGCTAAAGCTAGGTGGTTGGACACCGAGTCGTGCCTGTGTCCTAGTATGGCCGACTCGACGCACGTTTTACGGATCGTGCTCATCAGTGTGCTGCCCAGTTTGGTGCAGCCTCCAGCTACATTGCTCTCCTAGCTTCCTACGTGTCCCGGCTCGTCTAACTCTCCGAGCTCCCGGTAGGAAGACGGACCTGATCTGTCAGATGGCGGACACCATCCTCAACTCGTCTGCCGCCCACCTCATCTGGGCTTTCCACATCGCTGTATGGCAGAGCGTGGTTTAGCGCAACATATGGTTGTGCTCCCTCTTTTCCGCGCCAGAGCAGCTTCAGAAGAACATGCTGTACGGCCCAATGAGCCCAGATGCCCTGTTCGGCGCCCAGTTTCACTCGGCCATCGAGAGCGCTCAGAAAACTTCTGCTCCTTCTCGATCAGCGGCAAGCTTCCAGCGACGCCACTGGAGCCTCCTGCTAACGATCGCTATGTAACTAGCTCTCGGCCGTGGAATTACCGCTGTGCCCAGCGGTCCCGCCGACGGAGGCAAAACGGCCCGGAACTCCCTCGCCGTCAGCCTCCACCGCCTGCTGCTGCTTCTCGATCAGCGGCAAGCTTCCAGCAACGCCACTGGAGCCTCCTGCTAACCGTCACTATGTAACTAGCTCTCGGCTGTGGAATTACTGCTGTGCCCAGCGGTCCCGCCGATGGAGGCAACACGGCCCGGAACCCCCTCGCCGTCAGCCTCCACCGCTTGCTGCTGCTTCTCCATCAGCGGCAAGCTTCCAGCGACGCCGCTGGAGCCGACCTCCCGCTCCCGGGTGGCAGGCCCCGAACCAGGCCCAGCCTCCTCGGAGGCTAACGCAATAACTCCTTGGGGGAATATGTGTGGTGAGTTTCATTGTTATTACACAATAAGTTGTGTTCGACAAACAATGGAATGATTTCTGAACAGAGTTTATCAGATTATTCACTGGGGCACTCTGCTCACTCATCCCGCACGTTCCCCACACATGGTGTTAAAGTCGGTGATATCCTAGCTACTGTTAGCGTAGGATTATCATCGACAGTGCACGCTGCTTTACATTCCTCGCAGCTAGCGAGAGGTTCAATTCCTCGCTTAACCCAGTAGCTACCCCGCTCTCGGTATATCCCTTGTGCGTGTGAGCTAATAAAACATGTTTTCCCTTTTTTTGTGGGTGATGAGACTCTGCATGTCCAGACAGTCTCTCTGACACACTCTTCGCCGAACACGGCCGCCATTTTAGGTTGTGCCCGACCTCGGCCGAACACAATTCCTGCTGTTCGGGAAAGGGGGATCTCGGCCGAACACAATTCCTGCTGTTCGGGAAAACTCGGGGGGGATCTCCTTCTTCCGCGTTGACGTCGGTCACCCCTCCCTTTCGAGCACTGCCCACCATGAGTCGCCCCCGCCTCTCATGCCGAAGCGGCGACGGTGGTAAGGACCATAGAGGACTCCTCACTGGTTTAGAGACGTGCGTCTCGCGTCAGTCCCGTGCGCACGTCCCCTCTCTATCTTTGCACACGTTTGGTCACGTGTTTGCCACATGAGCCCGTGGTTTCGCAATGTAGTACATTACGGTCACAGGCTCCAGTCTCAGTCACGCCCTTCCTCGTTCACGGGGATTGTCGTAGCGTAGCTGTCATCAGTGGTTCAGACGTGAGAACTCCTGGACACGGAAACCATTTCCAGGGTTCCACCCAAAGAGGAGAACACAGGGTTTTATTCCCGTTACTCCCTGGTTCCAAGATGACCGGGGGCATGAGATCCATTTTGAATCTGTCAACATTTAACAGCTCATTATGGTAAAGCATTTTCGCATGCTAACAATCAAGCAAGCTAAGCTGTGTGCGCCCAGGCGATTGGTTCACTTCCATCGACCTGAGGGACGATTGTTTTCACATCCCGGTGATTCCGAAACACAGGAAGTTTCTCCGTTTCTCGTTCGACGGGACTCGGTACCAATATACGAGGCTCCCGTTCGGTTACTCTCTCGCTTCTCGCACCTTCACCAAATGCCTCGCACTTTCACCAAGTGCCTGGAGACAGCCCAACAGTCGCTACGCACAGTAGGCATGAGACTCCTGTTTATCTGGACGATCTCCTCCTCCTCCTGACCTGATCAGGGTCCGAGTCATGCTTACCGACACAGAAACTAGCGGCGCACTTGACTCAGTTAAGTTTCTCCATCTATTGGGACAAAAGCTTGTTAGCTCCCTCCCAAGTGATCACGTTTCTGGAGGTGGATCTACTCCAGAACCACTTAGGGCCCGCTTATCCCAATCCAGGATTGCGGGCCTAGCCGCTATGCTTGGCCGTGTGCGTCCCCAATGCGTTGTTACCGCTCTCACGGTTATGAGACTTTGTGGAATGATGGCGACGGGTCATGTTCGTCCCGTTGGGCCTACTTCACATGAGGCATATTCAACGCTGGTTCCTACCCAGTTTGCCACAGACGCCGACTGTTGTTGGCTCCCCCGTCTGTGCGTCTGGATCTTCGGTTTTGGGGGCACCATCAGAAACCTGGAGTGCGGAGTCCCGCTAGGCTGCGCGACCCCCCATGTCTCAGATGCATCTCTGTCAGGCTGGGGGGGGGGTACATGTTTGTCCCATTCAATGGTCGGTTGGTTCCTCGACCACCAACCTCTGACTGTTCAGAAAGTGCTGATGCATTTTTTCACATCTGCTCTTGAACCGCCATTGTCGTTGTCCACACAGACAACCACATCGCCGCGGCTTACATAATTCGCCAAGGCGGTGTTCTATTGGCCGCGCTATTGAGTGTAGCCAGATCCCTTTTGTGTTGGGCTCAGACGCACCTCCTGTCGTTACGGGCGGTTTACATTCCGGGTATTCTGAATGATGGAGCAGACACGATGTCCAGAAGGGGGCCGCGTCACTCAGAGTGGTGCCCCCACCCAGATCTCGTGTCCCAGATCTGGATCAGGGTTGGACCTGTTTGCATCCAGTCAGAACGCACAATGCCCTCTGTGGTTCTCCCTGAGCCCCTGGCCCAACCTCTTGCTTTACGCCTTCCCTCCAGTTCCACTTATTCCCCGTCTGTTGGAACGCCTTCTGGTCATATTAGTGGCTCCTCGTCGCTGCTCGGCACCATGGTTCCCGGACCTGCAGATGCTAGTGTTGGTGTGCCCATGGTCCCTGCCGTGGAGGGAGGCTCTCTCCTCCAGGCAAATGGTGTGCTAGAACTCACTGGTCATCGGCCAGAAGTTATGGTCTGGCCGCTGAGCGGTCGTGGTTATGTCCACTGGACTGGAACCTGATGTTTTCATTCCATCCAGACCGCACGCGCCTCTTCTACTGTAGCGTCCTACTTGGCGAAATGGACTGTTTTTCAACACTGGTGCCTGGAGCGGGACCTGTATCCCCTTACATGTCCCTTACCCAGTGTTTTATATTTCCTGCTGGTGCTGACGCACAGGCATTTAGCATTTAGCGCTGTTAAACTGTATGATGCAGCCATTTCTTCATGCCATCAGGGGTTCGGGGATAGGACTGTTTTTGGCCATCCCCTTACTAAATGCTTTTAAGATGCCTTAGGAGGCTCAGACCTGCCTCTGTTCCTTTTGTCCCTCAGTGTGACTTGGCTTTGGTCTTATGCGGACTGTCACAGGCCCCTTTGAGCCTATAGATCAGTCCTTACTTAAGTGTCTGTCTCTGCGCTATTGCCAGCTGTCACTTCTTTTAACAGAGTCAGTGACCTGTCTGTTTTTTCTGTTTCCCTGTCCTGTCTCAGGATCAGGGATAATGGGGGTTCTGCTGTTTTGTGTCCTAACCCAGCCTTTAACCCCAAGAACATATCCAGCTCCTTCAGATCTAGGACTATCTCTTTGGAGGGGTTTTTCCACCTCCTCATGAGTCAGAGTAGGATGCTGCTTCCCATCTATTGTGCTCGGTCCGTGCACTTAGATGTTATGTGTCTCGCACTGCTCAGCTGCGCAAAACTCAGTGTCTGTACATTTCAGGGAAAGTTCCCTTGGTCAGTCGTTGTCGGCTGTCATATTGATTGTGTTATGCCATTCCTACGGCCTATGTCGCTGCTGGCCTGCAGTCCCAAACTGCATCGAGTGCTCATTCCACACGTGCAGTTTCTTCATCTGTGGCTCTGCATACAGGGATGTCCATGGTGGACATCTGGTACTGGCTCACTGTTCAACTTGAACTGTAGCCTATTTTTGTATGATGTTTACATCATTGTTTATCATAATTATGGTCTGGATATTCATATGGCATGGTTCAGCCATTTTTTGGTGACCGTATGTTGTGGTTTTGCATTGACAGTCTTTCCCGATCCTGCATGTTGGCAGCACTCGGATGTGTTTATCTGTCCGCTATGTTATGATATTGTTCTGTTCCTCCGGCTGTTTACATGTTTCACATTTCACGCCCGCCGGCAGCTGTTGAGGTTATTTTCTTTTATTCTTGGCTGGTTGTTTTAGAACCAGTGTGGCGTTGACCATATCAGGCTCCGCCCTTAATCCAATAGGCGTGGCCTAAAGGGCGGAAGCCATACGAAATAGAACGTTGGTTACGTTACGTAACCAACGTTAACGGGTCATTGTAACTCACCTTTGTCACAAACCAGTCAAACCAGAAAGCCGGAGATATCCAGCTAAAAAGAACAAAGGGAGAAAGAGTGAGGGAAGCTAGCTTTACTAGCTAAGGATGTGTGATAGCCACATCTCACAAACACTAATTTGGAGTTAACACACAACACAACGTAACTATTAGTAAACCCACGGAAGACCTAAATATGTTTAGTGCACCACAGAGTTAAGTTAAATGTGTCATTAAGACTCCCGCTCATAAAACTAATTCAAATTAAAGTGCGAAAATTCTTCTAAACAGATAAAACAGCAAGAGCAAATAAACTTGCGGCACTAATTTTAATTTACATGGCGACTCTCAACACAATAAACTACAAATGAATGAGATTTTGACCATTGTTATTGAGAAAACAAGACTTACCGAACAATGGAGAGAGTCTGCGCGCCATAGATTTGAATGGCAGCCTGCCTTCTTCTTCTACCCATAATCCAAAGCGTGCAGGACAAAATCCCGTGCATTATTGCGAGATTTAACAAAGAGAATTTTGATGTGGGAGGTTTTTAGCCTAGTGAACTAGACCAAATTCTTGCTTTGCAGAGTTTATATATACACATATATAGGATGGCTTGCCAGACTAGGAGGTTTTGTCATTTAATATATATATATATATATATATATATATATATAAAAGGCATTTTATGCAGAAAAATTGTGAAAATTTGCCATCTTTTTTGCAGCGAAATTTGGATAATGGATAAAGCCAGGTTTAATGTAAAAAAATGTATGGTTTATTTTGTTGATTAGTTACAAAGATTTCTTCAGATGATTGTTCTTCAGATGTTTTTTGGGGTTCTGACATTCAAACCTCAATAAATCAGACTAGGACATTCAAACCTCAAAAAATCAGACTAGGAATTAAATATTGAAAAATTCCTCTGAACCTTCATTGTAAAGACTGGACATGTTACCAGCTGATCAGCCTAGTTTAAGAGAGGAAACTGGCTCAAAACCTGATAATTGAAAATATTGAGTTTTGCCTGTATGGCTCCTCTTAAGTTTCTGTTCCCCACACACGATCACCTTCCCAAAAAATAGATGGTATTGACTGAGCAATAATTCACCCATAAGTGCGTGGGCTTATACTGTAGGTGGGCTGCATTTTGGTCTTTGAGCCTCAGTTGCCCTCCTAAATCGGCTCTTGAGAATCTTGTCACGTGAACTGGGTGACATACCAACTTCCACAACTGGCATGAACAGATCTGGCCCATAGCAACCTAAGCCTCAACTGGCCCACATGTGGCATGCCTCATATGAGCCGTGCTATCATTGCCAGATCTGGCCCACGCCTGGTTGATATGCCATTTGCCATGCCATAGATGTACCGGCATGCCAGATCTGGCCCATGTCAGCTTGCTACCTGGGTTGTCTTTAATAAATGTTCCCATTTGAAGAACATTAATGAAATTCCTGATAAGGTTTTTTTCTCCTATTTTCATTATAAAATATGTGCTTTTCTTTACCATTTAAGGATTGGACGTTGTTTGAAATAAACAGAAAAAAGGTTATGAAACTAAAGACTAATAGAAACATCTGGTTCACTTAGGCTATAATATAATGCCACATGCTGACCTTTTGTCCAAAAATTTTTTAAATCAGATAAATAATATTTGAACCATCTTACAGTGTAAAACAATCCAGCAAATATGAAAATATATAAAATGGGCTACAGTCAAAATGACACAACTACAAATGGTTTTTATACCATGTCATATTTTGACTTTTCACGAGATATACTCCAGTGCAATCATTATTTAAGTGTAAACTTTAGTCCAATATGCAAGTAGAATAGTAGAATTATTAGTATACTTAAAATTTACTTGAAGCATATTTCTGATATGTACAGTCTAAATGTTAGTAAACTTTACAAGTATATATTTAAGTATACTTATACATTACATTGTGAAGTATACTTCTGATATGTTGAGTGAAGTACAAGTATAGTCTAAATGTAAGTAAACTTTAGTATAAGTATATATTAAAGTATACTTAGTAGTATTTAAAAAAAATTTACTCGGATAAGTAAACTTACGATAAGTACATTGAAAGTAAACTTAAAGTATACTGTGTTAATTTTTAGTATACTTCAAGTATACTTCAGTGTACTTCTTTTTGGTAAGGGATTGCTGATAATTATATTTATTTTGTCTTTGCCCAAGTGTGTATTTCTGAAAATGACATTCACCACTGGATGGAAATGGAGACTGAAGTTATACAACATTCAGATTTGAAAACAGGAGCCAAATGTATGATCCTTGACACAATCGGTATTCAGGTTGTTGAAGCTTTCATATTTGAGTGTTATGGTATTTAAATTTTAGAGCGGTTTTGAGTAAAACTAAAAAGACGTGTAAGCACTTTCATGATCGCTACTTTCACTGTACTTTAGTGTTTTACTTGATCGAAAAATACACTATTCGCTTTTCTTTAGACACCAAGATGGAAGACGTATGTCCTGAAGCTGACTGAAATCAACCAGCTCAGGTAGGCCTCTTTTTGCTACAATACCCTTACAAAGTAAAAAACATTTATTGTTTCACTATTGGAAAATCTTCCCAAAAGAGTACTAATTTACACTCCCGCAAGTTTTATTCAAGCAAAATCAGCTAACTATATTGCTCTAAACTCCTTCAGATCCCTGAACCAAGAGTCACTCACAGCAGATGAGACACAGGCTGTGTCCAAATCCAGGGATTGCATACTCATGAGTACCCGTCCTCATTGGTCTCAGGAGAATGTGTTCTTCCGTGACCGCTTAGATTGGATGTTAACAGCTGTGAATGTGGACAGTCTAGCCTTAAATAAAAGTCCCACCCCTACTCCTGTCACCAAGCAACTGCTTAAAGAAAATCTATTACAAAATATGGATCCACGATGCTGGATTATTCATGGTTAATTGTATAATTTATTTTATGATTTACCAATTTTATGAACTGTAATTAAGAACAAGAATACAAAACACATTACAGGCCTAATGAGAATGGGAAATGCGTAAAAAACACAACCACTTCAGGCTTTTACTTTTGTACAGTCAGATTTGAATAAATTATGCTGGGCTTACACCTACAGACTTTAAAAAGATTTTGAAAAAGACTCCAAAAGATTATCAGCTCACATCTAAAGACAGTTTTTAGTCCTAGACTAGTCTCAGACTAATTGCTGAATCTTGTAGGAACACTATTTACACGACTACAACTAGATTATTTTAGAATTTTATTCCCGATTATGCTCTGCAGAAGTTTAAAATGGAGATGAAGCAGCAGCTTATAGCTACTAGCTTGCCACTGCAGTCGCCCCCGTCCCCCATCATGGTATGAATGGCAGTTTACGCCAAAGACACGGCTGCTCTGCCCACAGCTCGACCAAGCGCTCCTCTCTCTTCAGTCTCCACGGTCCACTTTCGCCTGCTTGAACCCAAATTCCACTATCTCCGCTCCGGCACGAACTGTTGGGCGGTTGTGATTTCTGTACATTGACTGCGGAGGTTCTCCGGCGTCCGGCAAAAATAGAATCAATCCTATTTTTGCCGGATGGCGGAACGGGGGGCGGCGCACTTGCTGCGGAGTTCGTGCCGGAGCGGAGCGGAGATAGTGGAATTTGGGGGTTATTTCAACGTCTGTAGACACGTTTGTGTTGTTATGACTGACGGAGCTTCCTGGTTCCGCTGCGAGAACGTATATTATTGGTTGTTGATTGTTGTACGTCACTACGACTACACTCCGACTACACTCCGACTAGAGACAATATCTAGCATGCTGGAAGTGAAAGACTAGAGAAAGACTGGCATAAATCGGGTCGCCGACAGCAGATTATCACATTACATTTAACGATCGAGACGACGGGAGCGCGCAGAGACTCCAATAAATTTCTAAAGACTGCCAGTCTTTAGTCTGAGACCGTGAAAATCCTTAGGTGTAAGCCCAGCATTAGTCGTACTGCTGCGTCTCCCGTTTCTACAGAAATCAATCCCGCAGTGCATCATGGGATTTATGGAGGTGAGGAGACCTCGGAGACTACAGCGCACCCGTTCTTAAAATCAAGGAAAAGAAGAACGCATTTCAAGACCACATTCTTGGAATTTGGACGGTCTTCGATGCGGCGCTGTGACGTCACTGGTCTTAAAATCCGAACTCATGAGCACGCAACCCCTGGATTTGGACACAGCCACAGTCAGTGAGGTTAATGTTTATTCTTCAAAATAACAGCTAACGGACTGTTTTTTGAAATAGCACCTTGGGGGTTGTTTGGTTTTTGTGTTTAGGTTAGAGAGTGAACTTCAAACAATGGAGAAACACTATGGTATTAAACAAAGGACGCTTCAATCAGGTGACATCTTTCCGTCAACACTAAGAGACCTTGACCAGGAAGTTCGAGGTCAGTTGTTACAACGGGCACATAACGAAGCAAGGGAGAGGGTCACTTTTCTCAACCTGAAGAAAAGATATCCTCCTGGTACAGTTGCTTGTTTTATTTTGCTTTTGTTTCCACTTTCACCATTTTAAAATATTATGTAGGTAAATTGCTTATTGTATAATAAATAGTAGCCCTTAATTATTCACAGGAAGGACCGCCAGTACTAAAAAAACATTTCAAATTTATTTGAATTGGAACACAAATTCTCAAGCAGTGTTCATCTGGCACATTGTAGGCCTTCTATCATGCAAGACTTGGTTAAATCAAGTATCAGTATTACATGTCATCATTATGTGTTAATGTTTTTTTAATCATTATCTGTTATTTTTTGTTTCCAGATGGACAGGGGGTTGCCATCAGGCTGTCTGAGCAAGTCAATACCTGTAACAGCAGATTCAAGAAGATTGTTACAGTGTACAACAGTCTGCAGTGGCCACCACAAACCACCATCTTCACAGCACATTTACAATTTCAAGATGTGTGTGATGTCTCCATGCCCCTGTACTTTTTCATTAATGAACAAGTTGGTATAATTTAAATGCTGCCCTCTTTTCATTTTATAAATACTAATCATCTTCTTATTGGTGTTATTTTAAGAGCCAATAGCCATTGATGGCTTCCATCTGAAGACAAGAGCAGCCAAAAAAAAAGCTTCTGGTTCAATAAGAGATGGATTCATCACCTCCACCAACAACACATGCACATTTGCGTTCAGCAATAAATAACCCAGAGTATTATCCGCTTGGAAAAGAAGCTGAACAATGCAATACTGATTTTCCCGAGTCACACTGAAGTTATTGCTCCAAATCCAAAGGTTCACCTCCCAGAGTTTAACTCTGTTTCATGTCACCTGACCTACATGTTTTAGTGTATGATGACAGCAACCCTGATGAGGATCAAGCTGATGAAGAGGAATGTGACAGTGAATTTTTTTAATCAATTAGCATTATCATGAGTATTTTGGGTCAGTGTATATCCTGTTTAGACAACAGTCTCCATTTATCCAGGTAGAATGTAATCATGTGAGGTTTGTGTTGCACTAGTTTCCTTGTGCTTAACACCTGTGTTAGTTTCCATTTTCTGTTTAAGTGAAACATGTTCTTTTATGTTCTGTAATTGGGAAGATAAAATGTATACTTTTTCCTAATATCTGTATTTATGTACTGAAACTGAATGATGTAGAGTAGTTTAGAAATTTAATGGCCTTGTTTTGTATAAAAGTTATAAATTAAATTGGACATCTAAGTTTTATGAAAAATATTTTAACTTATGTATGGTATGTATAGAGATTTGTTAAGCATGAAGTGGGAGAAGTGAAGTACAATAGGTGACATGTAAAAATTAACAATCAAAATTTAATGTTGGTGTTTTATACATTCACAGAAGGTTCAAACTAAATCATACATGATCTGCACTTGTATAATGCCTTTCTGAGTAGGAGGCCTCCAAAGTGCTTAAAACTTCATAATTCATCCATTCACACTGTTACAACCCAGCTTATGGGACTGCAACAAAAGGAGGAGATCTGGATAAATGGTAAAAGTCTTGAGGTATTTTATTAAAATCTGCCTCCAAAAGGCTTCACTCAAAATGTCACACAAGCAACCGCTCCCAAAGGTGCAAGCTGATCAGTCTCTTCTCTGAAGTTGCACCGAGCAGTCTTTTATGCTGCACCCACAGGTGCAGCCACTCAGAGTAATTGCTGGTTGATCACAGCCAGACAAATGATGAAGCAGAGGGGCATAACAATACACACAGTCCTACACTGATAAGCTACATCTGCTGCTGCCCTGGGGCATGCTGACAAAGGCAAGGCTGCAGTACACAGGCACCACCAATCCCAACAACCATCACCAGAAGTAAAAGCCAGTTATGTGTCTTGCCTCAAGGACACAACGGCTGATCCGACTGTAGGAGCCTGGGTTTGAGCCTGCAAACCACTGAATACAGTCTTCACTACTCCCATGAAGATGTACACCTATCTGGAATAACCCCAACAATATAAGTTATTAAAAAGATTTATTCCACCTCCCCCCTCAGTTGGCTTACTGGGCAACTCATCGTTACCACATAGGAGCTCATAAGCAATGTCTACCAAAGCCCTTTGTAACTTTGTAGATCGACTTTGATGAAGCTGAGGTAGCTCTACATTTAAATAAATAAATGGATGGATGGCTGGATTTGATTTATTAAAATGAAAGAAAAAAAAATAGATGTGTTGGGGGACTTGGTGTTATTAAGGGTCAGCACTGGTTCTGGCCTTGGAATTAGGGATGTTCGAAATTATCGGTCTACCATTAGTATTGGCCGATATCTGCATTAAATTTAATATTGGAAAATAGCAGTATTGGTTTTCAGTCTTTTAATAACACAGCTTTTACATACCATACACATTGTCTGGATCTGCTCCTTCTGCCCATTGTCTTGTCTCCCCTCTTTAGGTGTTAATTTGACTCACCTGCCCTCGTTACCCTACCCACCTGTTTCCCTGATTATCCTCTTGTATTTAAACCCTCTATTTGTGATTGTTTTCGTCAGATCCTTGTCTTCCTACCTGCCATTAGTCTAATAAAATCGTTCTACCTACCTCCTGTGCCTGCTCTCCTGCATTTGGGTCCCCCAGAGGAAAATTTTTTACTGCTCAATGTTTTCTTTTCTTAAGCGCAGGAGACAAAGATGTGACCTCACTCTAGTCTCATTTTAGTTTTATTTTATCTATTTCTCCTAGAATTCACTGGCTTCTTGAGGGACTACATTGAAAACGATCAGATTGTAAATGTTATCTCATGAATATCTCAAATGTTTTGAACAATGTATACAGAAGTGCTAGACATTTTTGTTGTAGGCTATGTCATTTTGACCAACAGTTTTAAAAAACTTGTCATTATAGGGTCTTTTTCCCTGTCATTTTCATTTCTAAAACAATAAGCATTCATTTAATTTTCTTTCATTTCTAATTAATATTTAGCTCAATCAATCTGAACAGAGTGCCCCAGTAACATATTAAAGGAGTCATCACCTGGAATTTTCACTTTTCCACTTGAAAAAATGTCTATAATGGCTTCCTAATGATTTTTCACTGGCTGAGAAGCCGATATTTATCATTGAAGCGTTTGTTTAATCTTGCCTTCTTCAACCAGCTCACATGCACCCCACGAGCATGCGCATTCCAAAACGAGATTAGCCTATATGTCGGCACAAAGGCCGAATATAAACAAATATGAACCAGCATCGAAACCAGCACAACAAAGCTCATTTCATAACGTGAAACGCATAAATTATGTCTTACCGTTGACGACTCATGTTATAATCTGTGTTATGGGAAACAAAACTCCAATCGGTTTGCATATTCCATCTTCACAACAGCATAAGAGCCGATGCCTGGCTGTTAGCTTGCTTTGTCCCAACTCAACAACAAGCGAGGGCGCCATTACGCTCGAGGCTCAGGCTCGTACGGTTGGATCCCATAGGTCACTGCCAGGTCGGGTTCAATTTATAACTTTTGTTGTTTTGGAGCAAGATGCTGAAGCTGCTTCCTACTTCCTTCCACCAATCAACGCGCACCTCAGTCCCACGCACGTCGGACACAGCCGAAATATCGCGTGTGATCTCGCAAGAAAATATGCCCTTTACAAAAAAGGATCAGAAAAGCACATTTTTAATTTATTTTTCCAATACAATTTATGTTAATGGTCTAAATGATTATAATAGGACGTAGATATCCACGGTATTATAGGTGATGACTCCTTTAAAGCTAAAAAAGGCTGTTTAAATATTGTTCTGGATGAATCCACGCTCTACTGCCACAGACTGGAATAGCAAGTGATACTTCAGCCAAAGTTTTAAAATCAGGGAACATTTCTCCAAATTAAATTACCAGAAGTCTGCAAGACTCTGATAGAAGGGTTTTCAGAGCTGGGAAGCAATCTCTTCAGCGGGAGGAAATCATCCTGTGCTGGTCTGTGACCCACAGACATGCTCTGGGCTCCAGTCCAGACTCTTCAGACTGTCAATAGCGAGATGTGTTGAGAATGGTGTCCAAGTGTGAACTTATGCTCTGATGAGAATCTTTTCTTTATTGCATTTCCTCTGTGATATTCTCTGTGTACAACATTTAAAATGTCTACACACCTGAATGAGTCAGGGTGTGAATTGCAATCTGTCTAAATGATGGACAGCCTTCAGATTTTTCTGTCTCCGTTAAAAAAAAATCATCTTAGTGAAGAAGTGATTTCTCATTTCTCATTTATTTCAATTCTCATTAGCTGCAACTTGTACAGCTACTCCTCCCGGAGTAGATGTATTCAAACATAGAATAGTTTACATATACAATAAAGCACTTAGAACAATTATACCCAAAACAATAATACCAAAAAATAAAATACCCCCAACACCCCCCCCCCCATAAACAAAATGAAATGATAGAAATAAAATGGTGAAATGAGGTGAAATGTAATGACATTATGTGAAATGTAATGAAATGGTGATAAGCTTGGTGTTTTTATGGGTGCTAATAGTGGTGTCAAGTATCTGATGATAAAGTCTGGGGAAAAGATTGAGTAAGGTATGAAACAAAATATGAATTTGGTTGAATTTTGGTGTTATCTATCTATATTATAAAAGACCATCTGACCAATATGTTGAGTTTACCGCACCTGGGTGAGGCTGGAATCAAATCTGATGCTGGAGTAGAAATTCAGTCTCCCTCTGGCTCTGTGAGGCTGGAGAAGTTGTCTCCTACTGGCTCAGCTCGGTCCTGCGGTCCACTGTGAAACAGCATGAACTCTTTGTTGGCAATGGGCAGCTAACTTAACTCCCGATAGAACAATGTGTGGTTGGTTCAGACAGTTCTTCAAAAGCTAGAGCTTCGCTCCAAAAACCTGGTTTGGCTCCTAGAGACGTAAGTAGCTTTGTGGTAAACTCACCCTGCAGAATGAGTTGTAATGCAACCTTTCTCTTTGAGTGTTGGATTCAAATCTGCAGGATTCAGGACGGTTCTGTCTTACTAGGAACCAGGAAGGGGATTCTGACCATCCAGGCTTAGTATTCTTATCAAGTCTTTACCCCAAACACTCGAGTTTAAATGAGAAGCTAAAATTAATGAATGTGTGTTTTAATAATCATCTTTCTAGTGTAGAATATTTGTGTGTGGAATGATGTATGAAAATAGTGTAAAATTATTAAAGTCAAACCAAAACTTTATCTTGTTATCACAATTACTCAAATCTAAGCAAATGCATTCTCAACATTAAATTATTCATTATTAATCAAGCATTCAAGTCCTTTAGATTCATTATTAAAATAATCCAGCAGGATTCATCCGGTAAAGGATGAGTATTTAGGTGTTGCTGAAAAATAGAGAAATAAGTTTATTAGACAAGAAGAGGCTGGAAATGTCCTTGGACTTCTGTGGAAGAGGAGCTGCAAAACACGATGTTTTCTTCTTTGGGCAAATGTTATGGCTAGGGAATGCACCTGCTATTCGGGAAGGCGTACGGTGCATAAACATACTAATGCTGTTTCGTAGGAAACACTTTATTATAGTCTGGCAGTAGCTGGAGGATGGAAACACTCGTGACCCAGGGTCAATGACCTTTCTTCTTGCAACAAATAGATTGTTGTGTCTTCAGCATACATCACAATTTTTGCCTTCTTTAAAGCCATTGGCAAATCATTTGAATAGATGGAAAACAGGAGTGGTCCCAGGCAACTTCCCTGGGGTATGCCACAATTAACTGCTCTTTCAGTTGAAAAGCTTCCATTAAAAAGACAAGTCTGTTCCCTAGATAACTCTGTAACCAGATCATTGCTGTTGAGCCAAACCCATAACAGTGCATTTTCCTTAACAAAAGGTTATGGTCAATAAGATCAAAAGCAGAGCTGAAATCTAACAATACAGCTCCTTCTAACTTTTTTTTGTTATCTAATGCAGTTAGCCAGTCATGTGTCATTTGACAAATCTCTTTATAAAAAAACTGGTCACAATACCAAGATGACGAGGTAGTAAATGATTGCCAATGGCTATGTTGTGTACAAATAAGAGTTTGCAATAATGGTGATTGATAGTGTTTTTTTTTATTTGTTTTTCAGCTTAGTCACGGATTCCTTATTTTCCTTTGAGTCGATAGAAGGAAGAGAAAAAAAAGCAGCCACTTTGCTATTTATTTGTGTGTGAATGTGTTAAACTTGACAGATAGGCGTGAGGTGTAACCTTCTCACTCCATTTCAAGCATTTTTGTTTAAGTGATTTTGTCTTGAGTTAAATTTAGACCTAATTGAGCTGATACTGTGTTTTATAATTTCTGTTGTAATTGTTTGGTATATGGCACACTACTGGCTCGAAATAAAAATGAAATGAATGAATGAATTTGAGGTATGGAAGTAGTGGTTGAATGGCCTGCTCTGTATGCATGCTGGAATTCTGTATTCAGGTTATGATCATGAAAATATTTTTTAATTTGCTCAAAGACAATCCTTATATTACTTTACTTAGTTGGAGGTGTTACTGGAAGACAAGATGAACGATTCTCTGCAAGGACTCAGATCTCATTGTTCACTTTGAAAACCCATTCAAAAGATGTAATTCGTTCGTGAACGTCACATCACTACCTGAAAGCTGTGAAAAGTACAGAATTTGGATTTGGAATGATCTGATTGGAAAAATTAAAAAAAGTGTCTTCAGTTTTAAAATTTCAATGTTCGTGTTGTTTTTGAAATGCCTATCAAATCACCAGTTATGCAGTATTTACCTCATTTATACTAGGTATTCAAGAAAATGGCTCAGTTGTGAAGCAAGGTTACGACATTAGATCATTAATATGATATATTTTTTTTCTGTTTGAGCTTATGTGAGGTTTATAGGGCTCGTGATTGTGTCGTCATCGGCCGCCATGTTGGAAGCCTCGTTACTTGTTTATTGTAACTTCAGACAACAGCGAGCTCAGTCTTGCGGCTTCATTTAATTTATTATTCAATTGATCACTTATTATTCACCCATGGTAAATCATTTCTGTGTTGTGGGGTGCAACAGCGCAACATTATCATGATCGCCAGTGGAAAAACAGGGGGAAAAAACGGGCTAACTTTTCACCGTTTCCCTGCTTGGATGCATAACCTGGGATCACAGCTGTAAAGGCTCTCCAGAGTATCCTGGTCTTGAGTGCCTATTCTTTGCATTTTCATTCTGGTAAGTTACAAATGATATACTTTTTTTTATACATCGTTTCTTTAGTTCAACCCGGACATGCATACCGACAGATATAGATACACACACACCGGTAGGCTAATGCGGGCGCACTGAAATACAACTTCTTCTGCTACCCTTCTTATATGGGATGACAATTTCGATTGTTTTACTAGAAAAACCAGCAAATGAAACATATACCTCTCATCCGGACATTTACATCCGCTCACACCACAAACAAGAAAGACGAAAATGCCTGTTATGCAGAGCTGCGGCAGCAGCAAGTTGTTGTCGGTGCTCCAGTCTTGGGTCTTTCATATGGATCCAAACCGTTTATAATCCTGATTTTGTCCACATACCGGTCCCTGGCTTCCCTATTTAATGTATCCCTGTATATTCCGTACCATTTTCGGGATTTTAACATGTTGTTTAACACATTATTTCCCCCAAATCTGCTTCTTCTCTGCGATTTACTGTTTGTTTCCACGGTTTATTTACACCCGTGAGGCTTCCACCATGTCCGCCACGTCCCAGAATGCAACGCATAATCACGTGTGATCCCAAGCCCTATTAAGCGAATAATGAGAACTTTTAAAAAATTGTCAATGTTTTGTTTGACAGAAGTGCATTTTAGAAATAGACTTTTCAAAAATCTGCTTCCTGTTTTTTCACAAGGTGTTTGCACTACTTTTATAACTGCATATGTTGATTGAAAATGTTAAAGAACAGTCTCTCAGGTATATGCAAATAAATGCTTTTATTTGTCCAGCATCTTCACTCAGCCATTTTCTGCTGTCTCTGTCAACTGCTGTAGTGTGGCAGTGTAGATGTCAAGTGCATCCATGAAAGGAACAGTGGGGTTAGGTAATCCAGCCCTGTTCTCTTCAGTCAGGTGTTGTTGCAGTTGCACTTGTGGTACTTCAATGTGTTCCACTTGATCGCCAAGGTCATCAAACCTGTATGGTCCATCCCAATCAGTACCGTAGTCTGCCTCCAACTGAAAACAAAAGATGATCAGAATATTAAGATTAGTCAATGTTTTATTAGCTTTGTAGAACGAATAAAGTTTTGGCATCTTCGAAGTGATTAGTTTCAAAATGTTAAGATGAGAAATCAGTTTGAACTTTAAATATCAATTTAGGTAATCTAGCCCAGTGTTTCCCAACCCTGGTCCTCAGGGCACACTCCTGCAAATTTTCCATGTCTCTGCTTCAGCACACCTGATTTAGATTGCCTCCTCAGGAGAACATCACATGCTGCAGATGCCTGTTAATCACTCATTCATTTCCAGTGTTTGCGAAAACTTTTCAGCCACGCCTGCCAAACTGGTAGACGTGAGAGCGTCTCACGCAGGACATTTTTGAACCACGTAGGACAAAATCCTCGCGGGCTTCAGACTTGTATCTATTTAACAGTGGGTATTGTAGTGACCTCTGACCTTTACATAATATACATATTTTTATTGTGACAATAATCTGTTGACATAATTTGAAAAAAGAACCATCAATGTGATTTTCTGCCAAATTCATAAAATGAGGATTAACAGAATTTATTAGGAAATTAATAGAGATCATATAATTATTATAAATGATTATGAAACACCAGAAACAACATATTATATATGAAAATATTTCTAAATATTGTAATGATCCATAAAGGCTTTCTGTGACTGATGCTGTAGCCTGATGTTACTGTTCCTTTAAGAGACGCTGTGGCTGGTTGAGGTGAAACTGGAAGTTGGAGATGCGGGTTTATTTCAGCTGTTTGTTAAACTACTCTAATAAACTGCTGTTAAGGACAAAATGTCATTCTGTCTGATGATTTAGTTCATCACAAATATCACAATATGAAGAAATTATCTCTTTTTTTTGGGGGGGGNGGGGGGGGTTGCACTGTGCCGTGGTCCCCGAAATGCCTAGAAACGGCCCTGGGTGTGGGACTGAGTTTTGAAGGTGATCTGAATTGTATCAAATAAATAAATATTACATGCTTATAAATTATTATTATTATAAAATTACAAACGTGTAGTGGACATATCTGCCTACATTTTCCTTTTCAAACACTGTTTTGTTTTTTATGCGACTATTTCCTGTCCTGCTGTCTCTTAGCTGCATCTCCTCTCAATCCTCCAGAAAAACTGCTGCCTGGCTTCTTACTTTTCACCTCACAAGTTACTTTTGAAATTAGCCGATCAAAAAGATCCGTCGACCGCAAAAATAGCGGAATGTGCGGCCGCGCCAGTGAGGTGACGTCACCGATGCACGGGGAAAGTGCGGGGGAATGACCTTGATCCCAGAGCAGGGGTGAGATTGTGGTAGGGTTGGGCGATTAGATGACTTTTTCAACCATCTATGATTGTCTGAGTTGTTCAACGGTTGTTTTTACAAGAGGCGATTTATTTATTTATTTGTCCGTGAGTAAGTGTGTTAATGATCCATGCAGATGCGCAGATATTTTACCCGTTACCACAGAATCCATCGTGGAGGTAACATCATGAAAAGATTTCCATCAGAGCGTCTGTGTTATTCTCCGCATCTGACAGTGCGCACAAAGCGGCGCGCAATAGGAGCTCAAAGCGCGTCTGACAGACCTGTGCACAAGAGCGCAAATGTCGAGAGCTTCTAGATCTGGAAAGTGGAAACCCTTCTTTCAGAGAGTCTGGTAGACTTCTGGGCCCTCATTTATCAACCGTACTTACGTACAGATCTGTGCGTATTTCGTGCGTGGGAACGATTTTGCGCATTGTGTGGTATTTACCAATTTGTACTTGTGCATGAAAATGTTCCTAAATATAAGAACAGCTGTGTCCATGCGTAGGAACAGCATAGTGGCAGAACGAGGGAACAGCAATTCTGACAGTCTCAGTGATCCACGCGTGTTCCTCATCCACTAATTATTTTACCCAATAAATAAATATTTTGGTGGATAAACAGCTGTGTCACATTATTGGTGCTAAAACACCCGTGACCGACGGGAATCTGACATTGTAGAACGGCTGATTTCGTGTTATTTTGTAATCACAATGTTTACTCTTCCCATTTTTATGATGTTTTAAATCATTTTGAATTTATTTATCTATTATGTTTTAATTTTATTTAATTATTTTGACCTTGTGAAGCGCCCCGTGGTTTTTCTTGAGATTCGCTATATAAATGATCGTTTCTTCTTATTCTTATTATTATTGGAGGGTTTAGCAGAGCAGAGTGCACTCTAGAGGGAACGGGTCTTCCGTGAGCGCAGCGCACTGATCCGATTCCAGTCCATATTCTATTTTTCAAATAAAACAACCTCCAGAACCTCCTCTGCTCCCCGATCATACACGTGTTGTCAAGTGTCCGGTGTTTCGATCTCGCTGTCAATAAAGTTTTTCTTTGTTTTCCGGGAAGAACCCAGGGAATCCCCTCCCGATCTGAGGACGTAGTAGTGACCAAATATGGTTAATTGAGGGCGTTTCTGTATGTAAATGACGTTAAACGGGCACGATCTCCTGTAAGCGCACAGGTGGGATTTATCATCAGACGATTGCGGAGGAACATGCGTACGAGAGGCCACCACATGTTTCATAAATCAGGACATTGACTGTTCGTACACACATTCTAAATTTCATCCGTAGGAGGGAATATAGGAATGTTTCTACGAACGTTTGATAAATGAGGCCCCTGGGGCCTCATTTATCAACCGTACTTACGTACAGATCTGTGCGTATTTCGTGCGTGGGAACGATTTTACGCATTGTGTGGTATTTACCAATTTGTACTTGTGCGTGAAAACGTTCCTAAATATAAGTACAGCTCTGACCGTGCGTAGGAACAGCATCTAGTGGCAGAACAAGGGAACCGCAATTCTGACGGTCTCAGTGGTCCACGCGTGTTCCTCATCCACTAATTATTTTACCCAATAAATAATTATTTTGGTGGATTATTATTATTGGAGCTAAAACACCCGTGACCCACGGGAATCTGACATTGTAGAACGGCTGATTTCGTGTTATTTTGTAATCACAATGTTTACTCTTCCCATGTTTATGATGTTTTAAATCATTTTGAATTTATTTATCTATTATGTTTTAATTTAATTTAATTATTTTGACCTTGGGAAGCGCCCCGTGGTTTCTCTTGAGAT
This sequence comes from Aphyosemion australe, assembly GCA_006937985.1. NCBI lineage: Eukaryota > Metazoa > Chordata > Actinopteri > Cyprinodontiformes > Nothobranchiidae > Aphyosemion > Aphyosemion australe. Next base: position 1,143,864 of record SSNS01000019.1, read on the forward strand.
TCGCTATATAAAACATCGTTTCTTCTTCTTATTATTATTAGTGGAGGATTTAGCAGAGCAGAGTGCACTCCAGAGGGAACGGCTCTTCCGTGAGCGCAGCGCACTGATCCGATTCCAGTCCAGATTGTATTTTACAAATAAAAAACTTCAGAACCTCCTCTGCTCCCTGAGTGTGTCCGGTGCTTCGATCTCGCTGTCAATAAAGTTTTTCTTTTTTGTCCGGGAAGAACCCAGGGAATCCCCTCCCGATCTGAGGACGTAGTGTGACCAAATATGGTTAATTGAGGGCGTTTCTGTATGTAAATGACGTTAAACTGGCACGAGCTCCTGCAAGCGCACAGGTGGGATTTATCATCAGACGATTGCGGAGGAACGTGCATACGAGAGGCCACTGCATGTTTCATAAATCAGGACGTTGACTGTTCGTACACACATTCTAAATTTCATCCGTAGGAGGGAATAGGAACGTTTCTACGAACGCTTGATAAATGAGGCCCCTGGTCATTTCTTTTGGAGAAATGTTTCCTGACTTTAAAACTCTGGCTGAAATCAAACTCGTTACTCCAGTACCTGCTTGGATCCAGCGTGTCAGCGGAGCGCTGAATCACCACAACATTTAAACAGCCATGTCTGTCTGAGGCAAAAGTCCAGGGGCCTCATTTATCAACCGTACTTACGTACAGATCTGTGCGTATTTCGTGCGTGGGAACGATTTTACGCATTGTGTGGTATTTACCAATTTGTACTTGTGCGTGAAAACGTTCCTAAATATAACAACAGCTGTGTCCATGCGTAGGAACAGCATAGTGGCAGAACGAGGGAACAGCAATTCTGACAGTCTCAGTGATCCACGCGTGTTCCTCATCCACTAATTATCCTACCCAATAAATAAATATTTTGGTGGATAAACAGCTGTGTCACGTTATTGGTGCTAAAACACCCGTGACCGACAGAAATCTGACTGTAGAATGGCTGATTTCGTGTTATTTTGTAATCACAATTTTTACTCTTACCATGTTTATGATGTTTTAAATCATTTTGCATTTATTTATTTATTATGTTGTAATTTAATTAAATTATTTTGTCCTTGTGAAGCACATCGTGATTTTTTGTGAGATGCGCTATATGAAAGATTGTTTCTTAACCTTATTATTATTATTATTGGAGGATTTAGCAGAGCAGAGTGCTCTCTGGAGGGAACGGCTCTTCCGTGAGCGCAGCGCACTGATCCGATTCCAGTCCAGATTCTATTTTACAAATAAAAGAACCTACAGAACCTCCTCTGCTCCCTGATCATACACGCATTGTCAAGTGTCCAGTGTTTCGATCTCGCTGTCAATAAAGTTTGTCTTTTTTTGTCCGGGAAGAACCCAGGGAATCCCCTCCCGACCTGAGGACGTAGTGTGACCAAATATGGTTAATTGAGGGCGTTTCTGTATGTAAATGACGATACACGTGCACGAGCTCCTATATGCGCACAGGTGGGATTTATCATCAGACGATTGCGGAGGAACATACGTACGAGAGGCCACCGCATGTTTCATAAATCAGGACATTGACTGTTCGTACACACATTCTAAATTTCATCCGTAGGAGGGAATATAGGAACGTTTCTACGAACGTTTGATAAATGAGGCCCCAGAACCTTGTTAGCCTCTTCAGCAAGCTCCATAGAGACATCTGATTACGCACAAGCAGGTGACCGGTTCAGGTTTACGCCGGAGCAGAAAGAATGTGTGTTGGGGCCGCAGCAGGTGAAATGTTGATAATTTAAGTGAAATTGTTTAATTGCATTGATTATATGTTACTTGGGCACTCTGGTCAGCTTGTGTGGACTAAATATTAATTAAAATGAATGGATATTTAACGGTTTTATTGAATGTTTATTATTATTATTTTTAAAATGAAAGTGAAGGGAAAATGCGGCCTCTGGCTGCGTGCGTCCTCCTTCGTGTGTCCAAATGCAGCAGGATTTTTTTTCCATTTCTCATATAAGAAAGAAAGGAAGTTATGCCCTTATACAACCTTTTAATTTTCTTAACGTTTCTCTTCTTGGGAGCACAAAAAAGTGCAAATACAAATCTTCCCATAGAAATATTATATAATATGTCATAAGTCCCAAGTGTTACACATCAATCTCCTCAGTGGCCTCAGCCCTAACAGAATATAATAAAATATTTGTGTGATTTTGAGATTTAACCCCTTTATTGCCCAGTTTATGATCATAAACATAACTGTACAAATATGAAACAAACAAAGAAGATCAAATTATTTTTTTGTGTGTTATGCCCAGATGACCTGTTTTGGGGGTGAATTGTCACAGCCTTGGAGTGTCTCAAATGGGGTAAAAAAATGTTTTTTTTCACTTGGTAGTTTTTGTGTAATGTCATATTTTGTAAAAACCAAACGTTTTTCTTCTTGGGAGCACAAAAAAGTGCAGATACAAAACTTCCCATAGAAATATTATATATTTCACAGCTGTTGAGTGCTCCTTGCACACAGCCTGGCCACATTTGCTGCAAAAGCGTGCATGCAAGCTCCTCTTCCCTTTGCAGAGGTGGCATTTACTTTTTGTTTGGTGCCGGGCTGGAGCTGGATCTTCTGCCTGCTGCATCAGCACCAAAGCCGCAGTGCCGCTGACCCGCGGCAAGCGGGTGCGCCTCGCCATTGCTGGTCTCACCATGGTGCTCCCGAGCTCATGTAAAAAGAGCCTTCTGCGGAAGTTCTTTTTGGGCAGGTTCCAGGTCGGATCCACAGAGAGCCACAGAACCAGGGCATTGTACGCGCTCACATCCAGGATGTTGCTGAAGAGCAACACTGGCCAGCATCTGGTTTTGCCGCGGCAGCTGTAGGTTGCGACGACCTGAAATAATAAAAAATAAATAAATAAATACATAAAATAAGCAGTAAGGTTGACGAAAAATAATAAAACTAAATAAAATAAATACCTTACCTTGTCTAAATTATCAACCGCTCCTTTGCAGCGGTTGTAGTCGAAGATCACTGTCAGCTTCTGCGGCGCTTCCTCCTGGACCGCCTCCACGTGGTGCTTCGTGCTGAGCAGAAGAACGTTCCGGCCGCGCTTTGGAACGTAGCTCACCGCGGTGGTGGTGGAAGTGAATGCAAAGACGGAGGACAGAACCGCTCTGCTCCTCATTTGCAGCAGCTGAGGCGGCAGCTCAGGCTTGTTGCGCCTAACAAGCATTCCCACAAGCATTTGTTTCTTTTTCAGCAGCTCTTCTCCAAGGGCTAGGGAGGTGAAAAAATTGTCTGTGGTGACAGTGCGGCCGGGGAAACCCTCGGTGACCTCCAGCACCACCCGCTTCCCCTGTCCCCTCTCTGCCGGGGCGTCTCGGGTGGTCTTACCCAGGTAGGGCATCATCCCCCAGGCATATGAAGAGGCCACATCGCACACCACCCACAGCTTGAGGCCATACTTTGCAGGCTTTGACGGCATGTAGTGCTTGAAGTTGCAGCGACCTCAGAAACCAACAAGCTGCTCGTCAACGCATACATCTCCGCTGGGGTTGTAGCCGAGAGGGAGCCGAGCCACCCAGAGGTCCCACACCTCCCGGAGGGGAGCGAGCTTGTCCGGCTGCACCACACGGAGTGCAGGCCTGGTCAACCAGTCATCGAACCCAAGTGTCGCCGTTAGTTCCTGGAACCGTTTCAGGCTCATCGTGGCCCTGAAAATCAGCCTCCCGGTCTCCTCACCCCAGAGGCTGTTAGTGGATTCCCCGCCGGAGCGGTACACCCCAGCTAGGAGGAGCAGCCCCAAAAATGCGCGGAGTTCCATGTCGTCCACGTCCACCCAGCTCTCATTCCTTCTCCCCTCTGTATTTGTGTGCCGAATGATGATATCAAGGATGCTTCTTGTTATAGAAAAATCAAAGCTATTCTCAATCGCCTGGATTTGGCTCACCGCGAAGCAGGTGATCCCACGATGGTGGATGTCTGGTGGACGGCAGGAAATCCTGATGTCCGGTGTCGGGGACCAGGCGATGCCGCTCTTTGATTCCCACAGAGCAGGGTGCGCTCCCTCCTCTGTGTCAAACTCCTCATCTGAATCCTCTGCACTCTCTGACTCAGGCCCCAGGGCAAATGTTTGATCTCCCACCTCATCCTCCGAAGAGCTGTAATCCGACTCCGAAGACGAGGGTCCCCCCGCCTCCTCATCCAGCTGCTGAAGAAACTCGAGAGCTTGTTCTGCGTTGAAAGTTCTCCTCATGGTTGCAGCAGAAAGAAATGAATCCTGATCTGTGTCTCATATATATACACTGCTCACAAAAATTAAAGGAACACTTTAAAGAAACACATTAGATACATCAGATCTCAATATGAAGTTGGATATCTATACAAATAACGACAGGGCAATGTCTTAGGAACAAAAGGATGCCAAGTATTTTAATGGAAATAAAGGTTTTCAGCCTACAGAGGGCTCAATTGTGTAGACACCCTAAAATCAGAGTGAAATGAAGATGTGGCAGGCTAGTCCATTATTTCAAAAAACTTAATTTCTGCAACTCAAAATGCTTTTCAATATCTTGTGTGGCCCCCACAAGCTTGTGTGCATGCTTGACAACGTCGGGGCATGCTCCTAATGAGACAACAAATGGTGTCTTGTGGCATTTCCTCCCAGATCTGTGTGAGGGCATCCCTGAGCTCTTGTACAGTCTGAGGAGCAACCTGGCACCGACTAATGGACCGAAACATAATGTCCCACAGATGTTCTATTGGGTTTAAGTCAGGGGATCGTGAAGGCCATTCAATTGTTTCAATTCCTTCATCCTCCAGGTACTGCCTGCATACTCTTGCCACATTAAGCCGGGCATTGCCGTGCATTAGGAGAAAACCAGGACCTACTGCATCAGCGTAGGGTCTGACAAAGGGTTCAAGGATTTCATCTCGATACCTTATGGCAGTCAGAGCACCATTTCCTAGGCAGTAGAGGTCTGTGCATCCCTCCATGGATATGCCTCCCCAGACCATCACTGACCCACCACCAAACCTGTCATGTTGAACAACGTTGCAGGCAGCATAACGTTCTCCTTGTCTTCTCCAGACTCTTTCACGTCTATCACAGGTGCTCAGGGTGAACCTGCTCTCGTCTGTAAAAAGTACAGGGCGCCAGTGGCGGACTTGCCAATTCTGGTGTTCTTGAGCAAATGCCAGTCGAGCTCTACGGTGCTGGGCAGTGAGCACAGGGCCCACTACAGGACGTCGGGCCCTCGGGCCATCTTCATGAAGTCTGTTCCTGATTGTTTGGGTAGAGACATTCACACCAGTGGCCCACTATAGGTCATTCTGTAGGGCACGAGCAGTGCTCAGCCTGTTCCGCCTTGCACAAAGGAGCAGGTATCGGTCCTGCTGATGGGTTGTGGACCTTCTACGGCCCTGTCCAGCTCTCCGAGAATAACCGCCAGTCTCCTGAAATCTCCTCCATGTTCTGGAGATTGTGCTGGGAGACACATTAAACCTTCTTGCTGCAGCACGTGTGGATGTGCCATCCTGGAGAAGTTGGACCTGTGCAACTTCTGTAGGGTTAAGGAATCGCCTCATACTGCCAGTAGAGAAAATTACTCAAGCCAAAACTAGCACGAGTGGAAAACCAGCCAATAAAGATCAAGAGGGAGAAACTTGAAATGACCTCCACATGTTAAACCAGTCCTGTTTTGAGGGTTTTGTAATTTTTGCCAATTTAGTGCACCTGTCGTTAAGTCCATGAACACCAATACAGCTGAAAGTGATTAACAATGCCCTCAGCTGCTTAATCAACCAGAAAATTATCAGACAGGTTTAATTGATTTCATGCCAGGCCCAATAAAAAGGTGTTCCTTTAATTTTTGTGAACAGTGTATAATCTCAACATAAATATACTCATTTTACATTAATTTAGATATATGATATTTAATTTGATATGGTGCCTTATGAAGCAGATGGATTGTTGTGAGATTTAATAGAAAACCATAGCATAGACCATTAATATCTACTCTGGGAAATATTTTCAGATTTTTTAACCCCTTCAGGGGCTGAGTTGACCCCTGACCGTTAGTTTTGACCACTTAAGTCTGACCGACATTTAAGAACCGTATGTCCTATCAACTCCATTCCTGCATCTCCTTGTTCCTCATATTTTTTGGAGTGCAGGGAAACAGACCCCACACCTCTAACCCACTCAGAGCCAGAGTTATGTTATATTAGCAGTACCTACCCCCAGGAATATTTCCAGAATTTTAACCCCTTCAGGGACCCCTTTGACACCTGGCTGCTGTATTAAAAAGAAGCCCAAAGTCAAATTCATCTAAGATTACAATACTTGATTACTGCCTATGTGTATATACATGTACCCTTGTTTTTATCTTTCTTCTAATTACCCTTTGAGGGATGGTGCTGCTGTGACAAGTGAATTTCACCACTGCCCAAATGGAGCCATGTGCGAAACCACGAATATTCTTCCGCGTCTAGATAAATTTGGGCCATGCCAAATTTTCTGACTGTCTTGTGTTCCATGACCTGCAGAAAACAAAGAATGACACAAAGCAGATGGATGGGTCATTCAATGGTACCACCGAATGGATGGAGATTAATAAGACCAGGGATTTTTGCAGCAATATCCATCACGGTTGCTCCAGGGAAAGTCAGAGTGAGCGCTCCTCTCATCCGCACATTCCTCACGATGGAGTCCCCGATGAGGAGTGTGGTGGGCGTGTCCGCGTGCTGATCGGTGTTGCCGGAAGTTCGGACACGCTGAGGTCCAGGCTGAGGAGCATCTCCAGGGCTGCTGCGGCGTATGGTCATCACAGCAGACGTGTTCCTTGGATCCGGGGTGAAGTGAACAACTCCTGGGTGGGTTCTGACCGTGATCCGGGGTTTGGTTCCACGCGGAGGGCTACAGCAGCTTGACTGCTGCTTCGTAGGGGGCTGAGAGGGGTGGAGTGGTGATCCTGCAGAGTGGTGGGGTCCAGGTGCTGTCAGAGGGGGAAAGTCTTGATCCAGGGCGCTGAACCTGTTTGTCAGCGGCAGGTGGGTGGGAGGAGAGCGGTAGCGAGCGCTCCATGCTCCCTTACCGCAGGTGGGCACAACGGTGGACCAGGGCCCCAACACCACTGGAGTGGAGCTGATCGGGGCTTTGGGCTTCGCCCCCTGCCGAAACCAGCGGCCGTCCTCCACAGAAGGAGAAGCATGCGCCTTCGGCACCCCAAGTCCAGTCAGAGACCCTGACATGGATCCCCGCTCCGTGGCCTCGTCATGCTGGAGGGGAATCGTGTCAGCCAGCTGGGCGCTCGTGGCGGCGGAGAAGGTCCGGCCAAGGATAACCACAGAGTTTCGCTCATTTTCCTGGGTCTGCTGAAGTGTGGAGATCCTCTGCTCCAGTTCTAGCACTCTTTGAGTGAGGCTGAGACAGCTGTCACAGCCAGGGCTACAGGTGAGCGGAGGCATGGAGGTGGAGGAGTTGTGACGTGATGTCCCACCCACTACCTCTTCAAAAAGGTAAAAACATGCAATAAAAACAGCTGATGATAAAAACTGCTCACAGAGCGACGTTAAAAAGCGGTATGCAATTTCCGTGCCCAGTTGTTTAAACGAAAAGTGATAAAAATCAGATAAAAACCGTGCTTTTGTCAGGAGTCGATCTGGCAGTTTATACAGACGCTGACGCATGCGCAAAAGTCATCACCCAGTATGACTTTTTCTGTCAGACTGTCCATCTCTCTTTGAAGCAGAAGCTTTTCTTCAGCTGCTCTCGTCTTCATATGCAAGGCATCAATGGCTCGTCTTTTCAAGGCCTTTGGAATATCTCCCTAAAGTTCTGTCTGAAAAATATTTAAAAAAATATTGGCTTCTTGTAAAATGAAACTAACAACACTAAGAAGATGATTAGTACTTATAAAATCAAAGAAGAGCAGCATTTAAAAATCTACCCACTTGTTCATCGATGAAAGAGTACAGGGGCATGGAGACATCACACACATCTTCAAACTGTAAATGTGCTGGGAAGATGGTGGTTTGTGGTGGCCACTGTAGATTGTTGTATCCTGTGATGATCTTCTTGAGTCTCCTGTTACAGGCGTTTACTTGCCTGGACAGCCTGATGGCAACCCCCTGTCCATCTGCAAAACAAAAATAACAATAGATAATGTTTAAAACAATTAACACGACATGTAATACTGATACTAGATTAAAGTCTTTCATAATAAAAAGGCACAATGTGCCAACCAGATGAACACTGCTTGAGAATTTGTGTTACAAATCCAAAGGAATTTAAAAGTTTAGTATTGGTGGTCCTTCATGTGAATAATTAAGTGCTAATTGTTTATTGTACTATGAGTAATTTAACTATATAATCTTATAAAATGGTGATTTTTTATAGTGACTAGCTACTTGTAATAATGCATAAAAATGTAGGTTCCTTTTGCAACAAGCAAATTAACATCCATCCATGCTTATCCTTGCATGGTCACATGGTGACATTGCCTGTCTCCACAGGATTGGGGAAGAAGTGGGGTAAACCCTGCACATGTTGCTATTTCATCACTGGGCAACACAGAGACACACATGACACAAAAAACCAACACAGTCACACTTTAGGACAATATAAGAGACCAATTAACACTCATATCTTTGTATTGTTGGAGGATACTGGGAATCCAGGGCAGAACCTATGCATGCAGATGCAAACTATGCAGAAAGATGCCTCACCGGGATTCTAACACAGGACTTACTTGCAGTAAGGCAACAGTGCTAACACCTATCTCACTGTGTTGCCCAGAAGGTGTAATTGTTATAGAAAATCATGAAGAAACAAAAGCAAAATTTAAAAAAAAAAGGAAATTGTACCACAATATCTTTTCTTCAGGTTGAGAAGCGTGACCCTCTCCCTTGCTTCATTATGTGCCCGTTGTACAAGTTGGCCTCGAACTTCTCGGTCAAGGTCACTTAGTGTGGACTGGAAGATGTCATCTGATTGACGCCATCTTTGTTTTATACCATGGTAAGTTTCCATTGTTTGAAGTTCACTCTCAAACCTAAACAAAAAAACCAAACCACACACAAGATGTTATGTCCAAAAAAAAGTCATTAAGCTGTTATTATAAACAATAAACACTAAGCTCACTTACTGTGTGACATCTGCTAAAAATGACTCCTGGTTCTGGCATCTAGATATGACAATGAACACAGTAAATTACATTCAGAGTTTACAATGATATAGTTAGCAGAGTTTTCTTGAATAAAACTTGTGTGATTGAAGTGTAAATTCGTACTGTTGTGGAAGGATTTTCCAGTGAAACAATGAAACAATAAGTGGATTTCACTTTGTAAGGGTATTGTAGCAAAAATATTCATACCTGAGATGGTTCATTTCAGTTAGCTTGAGGACATACTTCTTCTTCCATCTTGGAACAGTGTCTAAAGAAAAAGGAATAGTGCATATTTCAATCAAGTAAAAGACTAGAGTGCATTAAACGTGTAGCAATTTTGAAAGAGCTTACACGTCTTTTTAGTTTTACTCAAAACATATCTGAAACTTGAATTACATAATACACAAATGTGGCAGCTTCAACAACCATAATACAGATTCTGTCAAGGATCATGCTAAATTGGCATACCTGTGGCTCCTGTTTTCAAATGTGAATGTTGTCCAACTTCCGTCTCCATTTCCATCCAGTGGTGAATGTCATTTTCGGAAAGACATGCTTAGACAAAGACAAAATAAATAAATATAATTATCAGCAATACTTTTATTAGCAACACAACTGTTATATTAAAAGCAGGATTACTTGGTGACTCTTTCAGTACTGCAGAAATGGCCTCCTCAGCAACACCGGAAACCTTCTCAGCTTTTTCCCATCTCTGAACGAGTTGGACATCTGTAAAAAGTGAAACGTTTGTTCAATTAGAACCCTATTTCTTTAATTAATGTAAACAGCAAAAGACAGAATATATTAACCTAGATCTGCAGATTTTCTTCTTCCATAATGTAGAAGCGCATCTGTCAGGAGGTCAGTCCGATGGGAGGGAGTTTTTGGTGACTTTTGAAAATCTCCTCAAAAATGACCATAACCTCTCCATGCCTTCACCATCAGTTAGCCCAAAGCCAGGAAGCCTTCGTGTGCTGTACATGATCTGATTAACATAAATTGGCATTACACATTGCTGTGAACTGTTTGTGAACTATTATTTGTGCTGAATTAAACATGCTACTAAATAGGTTTGGACCAAAAAAACAAAAAATAATAACCTGACACTGCAGTTTATGCCCATACACATGAAATGCTGGAACTGCCAGGGAAACTCCTTTTGGAAGTCCTTCTCCACTTTTCTGTTCAACACACTATGATGTGTCATTATTGTTGTTATAAAATTATGTCAAACATTAAGAAAGATACGCACCTGCAAATGTGACGAAAGTACACAGGCTATGTCATAAATGACATTTAGGCTGAGGTTTTTGTCCTGGTACCTTTTAACCAGCTCAGTTATGATATATTTAGGATATGCAAGCCTGTTTAAAGAGAAAAAGTCATACTTATAAAAGATAAAATTTAAATATTCAGTAATTTTGGAAAACATTGGATGATTTCATATTTTCAACAACTTAGTGACTTGAGCACAGATTAACAGACGCACCTTTCTCCATGAGTCATATTCAAAAACATTAATGGAATTTCATGACGACATGAGGCTCCAAACACACCAGTTATATCTAGTTTTTTTTTTGCTTATTTTTTGAGCGAAGTAAATTTCCAGCCTAGAAGCTGCTGCAATCCTAATTAAAGAACAAAACAGAGGTCAGTTAAGCCACTATAACTATAATAAGGCACTGATTAGATCAACTATACTGCATTATCACCCAACTGATAGTACAGGAATTGCAAGAGCCTTGACAAAATTTACTCACTTCTGTTGGTTTGGAAGCATCAGGATGTGACTGTAGATATTCCTCTACATCTTCATCTCTCACAAACATGCTGTAACCATGCAAAGGCTCTGCCATACTTCTCTCGGAGCTCTTTTTTCTCACAAGTCCAAAGTTGGCATCCATGGTCACAATTATAGTGCCATCAGTCTTAAACATAAACAGCAAAAATGACTTATGAGTTTATGATTGGTCATCAATTTCTCAAATGACATAAAAAACTATTCTCTCTACAAGCCTATCTTCATCAGCCAAGCACAAAGCCTTGTTATAATTTCTTTTCTAAAAATATAGGATTTTCAGTCACTGTGTCCAAATTTTATACATGCTGGGCATGCTTTCCCATCATCATATAGTTCACAAAGACCAGTTAAATTTTTTCGCCGGGAGTGGAAGTGGCGAAACTGGGAAATTGATTCTCCCACCAGGGCTCTGTAAAGCATGTTAACCTATGGTAAAAACAGAAAGCGTATTTAGGTTCAAGAAGCAAAAACTTAATAATAACGTAAGATTTTTTAGCTTTCCTACGTGGAAAAGAGGTTCTGGACAGCAAACAGGAGAGGTAACAAAGAGACGTCGAATGGCCTGGGTCGCAGCTGTCGGAAGGAAGGACATAACTTTCCATAACGTAGCTCCCCACATGAGTGTTTGCTCGCATCATTTTCATAAAGGCAAGTTAAACAGTTGTTTTGTGTAATAGATCTTATTTAATGTCTGGTTTTGAGCCATATCCCACAAACATCTGCCAAACATGGAGGGCAGTAGGTGGGTAGTAATTTAAAGCCTTCCTTCTGCTTAAAATGCATTATGTTATGCAATTTCTTTGTATATTGTCTTTATTTTTAGTATTTAAAATACAATAATTTGTCCGCCACTTTATATATTTTTGTCTGAAAGATGACATAATTTGAAAGTTATTATATCTGATGTTACTCAGTACTCAAGTAGCATTTTTTAACACTACTCTTACTCAAGTGATATATTTGAGTACTCTACCCACCTCAGGTATAATGTAATAACAATATTAATAATAATATCAGTCACACTAATAACAGTAATAATAACAATACTAATAAACAAACAAACATAATTGTGCAATAACACATTTATCAAGATGTGCGATTTCCTCATATGATTTGAAGAGTTACGCTTGAATGTTTAACGGGTAGCATGTCTGATCCAGTAGTTAGAATTGAGAAATGGTTGCACCCAACATTAACAAACCACATTTGATTACAGGTCAGCCAGCATATGAAATGATGGAGACTGACCCTGACTGGGCACCATCCCTTCAACTGTGGCACACTTCAGTGAAACCAACAGACATTTCACGTGCAGCATGACGAATTGCACGAGAGCAGCTGCGGAAAGACATCCAAGGTGAAGAAAGTAATCAACAACAGAATGAGAGGGCTAGTCCAGATACTGGTGAAGCTGAACATGCACTGCCTGAAGATGGGTCACATGAGGCTGGGGATGAAGGTGAACAGCACATCACAGAAGATGAGACCTGCAACACCAGTCAGGATTCAACACAGACTGAATGTGATTTATGTGTGCTCAGACGTGCAGAGATAAACCACCTGATGGAAGAAAATCGACAGCTGCGCCGAGAGCTAAATGAGCGCAGGATGCATGACCATTTTTTGGGAGAGGATGACGATAAAGTGAAATATTATACAGGTCTGCCAAACCTTGGACCCTTCATGGCATTCAATTTTTTTGCTGCCCCTCATGCCCACTGGTCCCTCTAACTTGCTCTATATTTACCTGTTGTACATGCAGATTTTTTTTGTAACAAATCTCAGTGTGAATAAAAAAATGTATATACATTACATTTTAATGTGTTCAAGCCTCTGCTTTCATAGAGCTCAAGCTTGTTGCGTTTTGAGGTCAACTGAATATACAGTATAATTGTCACAGGAAATACTATTCACCTTGTTGTAAGACATATTTATTCATTATAAAGTATTTGTCACATTGCATAAAAATTAATTACAAAAGCCTTTGTTATGCTTATAAATTATTAATGTGTAATTATGTTATTTATGTGTGTCATTTTCCTTTCAATTTACTCTCAACAACATAAGAATTTGCACATAACCGTTTATTTTTGTCTGTCTGATGACAAAATTCTAAAATTATTAAATCAGATGTTACTCAGCACCCAAGTAGCCTTTTTATCATATAATTTTTGACTCTTACTTTCGTAACTTTTGGGGATGGCTTCTTTTTACTGCCATTTGAGTAAAAATATGTTGAGGTAGCGCTACTCTGACTTCAGTGCAAATTTTGGGTCCTCTGGTCTGAGTGAAAGGGGATCCCTGAAAATGCTCAACTTGGCAGAGACGATCGTGTTGTTGCAGTCCTGCGGTCGAAATATTAGCAGATCTTGTACCCAGCCATGTGTAAAATGTCCATATGCCTCCAGTGATTTATAATTTTTAAACTGCTGACACGTGTATGCGCTGATCCCGAACACCAGATAGTTTGTGATATCCACCGCGGTAGTTGGAGGCAGTGATGCAACGTCTGAGCTCCATTTGTTTACGTCGAGTTCATAGGGATCTACATTGTCGATTGTAGACCATTTCTCCAAATACCGATCCCTAGCCTCCTTAACAATTTTATCCCTGTAAGGGATGCGTTCGTTCTCCTTCTTTTTATCCATTATTTAGATTGTTTTGTGTGCTGCTCCAACTTCGGCTGAGGATTCCCCTAGCAACGCGAGTAAACATACACGAAATATGGCGCCGGGGGGGCGTGGTTAACAGGAAGATCACGTGTCTGACAAAGACCGATTGGGTTCTGGTTCCGGTTTTGTCGTTCGGTTGTTAAAAAAAAAGATCAAAAAGATCGCTAGCTCAGTTCTATTATCGAGTTTAAGCTGTAAGGCGTGGGTTACGGCCAACAGTAGCCCTAAATAAAGATCATAAACGGAAATAACGAGTCGGGGTTAACCCTAACCCTAACCCTATCCATGTCAATAAACCTATACACAAACTGCTAAACTGGGATGAATTAGCTTAAATATTAAGCAAGCTACGAGGCTAAGCTACAGAACAAACTATACAGTGGAACATAACATTTCTAAAATGCATTTTTGATCCAAATATACCTTACATCACTCTGGCATGCCCTTACACGCATTATGTAATCATTTTAGACAGACCAATAACCCACCTTTGATTTATCTCTTCGATGAATACCAAAAAAGCTTGTTTTTTTTCTTCTTCCTTCTCTTTCTTCTTTCTTCTTTTGTGGTAATTGGCAGCAAGCGGGTGCATTACTGCCGACATCTGGCCAAGAATTGTATTTGCACTTTTTTGTTACTTGACTTGTAAATAAAGTTTTTAAATAAAGAAAAAAAAGATTCTGAGCGAAGCTGCATTACATGTTATCAGCGATAAGAACGGTAGATCACTACCTACTGAGCATCCTAGGAGGCAGAGGATGGCCAAACTGGGCCCATTAAATGGGGATGATTACGGAAGATAACGTCCATTCAATGGGATGATAACATTCGAAGCGGGTGTTAAAGGAACTAGAGGCAGGAAAAAAAAACGATACTCACGAGCGACGCGCCCGGCTCTGCGAGTAACTGCAGCCCAGCACGGGAGCGTGCACAGACGGCTATGTTACACAAACACAAAAATACCATTACCTGACCCTCTTCACACGCTCTCACGCCACACCTCCAATATCTCACGCTGAAAAGGCAACTCCCCGCCGCTCTCACGGACAATATTGCGGCGAAGCAATCCACGCTGCAGCCCTGATCACAGCTAATGCTACTATCACAGCTAATGCTACTGCACGATAGCTCTCTCTGAGTCATAGGTGAGGTCAGATCATTGTCATCATCTCTAAACACAACCTATAATGTTTCTTACCTGCTCACTAGGAAATGAGCCATGGCAGCATCCTTTTTGAGTCCCAGATATAGTTGAAGCAGCCTCCATTCGTCAATCACGTATCCGATATAGATTCGGGTCCCTGCCTGTCTTTTACCATATTTGGTCTTTGACTCACGAGATGCCGCTGAATAAACTTCCTTTGTGCCACGCTTGGTCGCTTGCTGGTTGCAGTAGAATCCATTCCCACAGTTCTTCTTTAGGAGTTTGGCGGTTGGCAAGCAACTTAAGGTGCAATAGCGCCACCTACTGATCTGCAGTGTCGAACACATTTTCTTTCTGTTTTGAAGCTGTCGTGAACGCGCAAGCAGTGTCAAGACTGGAAATAAATCAATCTCGTGCTTTTTATAAAAAAACGAACCAGATGGCTGGAGTGAACGCTGGAGTTGTTGCCTTTTTGAGTGGGCCACCGTAGCTGCAATACTTACTCTGAACTGCATGGCGCTAAAGAGTCGCAATTTTTATCATGATTTCGATGAATATCCCACATAGCTCCTTTAAAGATTGAATTACTGACCAGTGCAGAAAACCAAGTTTGGGAATTTATTTCACCCACTTCCCATACTCCAATCTGGATGAAATTTTTATTGTATATATAGACCATAAGTACCTACCCAGGGAAATGTTTTCAGATTTTTAACCCCTTCAGGGGCTGAGTTGACCCCTGACCTTTAGTTTTGACCACTTAAGTCTGACCGCCTGTTACAGCCCTTGCCTGTTTTGTGTTGCATTTTAAACTTTCCTCTGTTTTCTCCCTTCCTGAGAGTGTGAGAGGAAAGCACCTGCAGCACCTGGCTCCACTCTCACTAATTGCCTCCACTTGAGTGTACCAGCTGACCCAACTTCCAATCAGCCCTGACTCTGCTTTAAAGCTGAGCAACACCTTAGATTCTGGGAGCTGCAGGACTACTTTCTTTAGTTTGGTCTCAAGGTTTTAGCAAACAATCCAGTATTCATTCTGTTAGCCGTTTAAGTATAAGATTATGACAACTATTCATTCGAGAGCCAGTAATGTGATGTCTTTCTGACAAGCTGCTTAAAGCAGAATAAAGCATCACCTCAGTTTAGGGTTTAAGTGTGCTGTTTTGGTTATGAGACCTTTTGTTAATTCTGTTGACCACTGGTTTCTTTTGAGTTATGTAAATAAAACATCATTCTTTGTAACATCTGAACATGTCTCCTCTTTGTTACTCTGGCCACCTAGACGGCCTGGTGCGTAACAAATGGGGGCTCGTCCGGGATCTTTGATCCCAAAGCCATTGGAGGCATGTCTTATGGTTTGATGTTTTTGTTTAACCTTGTTTTGAGTTTTGTATGCAGCGCTCCATTCTGATCTCCTGGGTGTTCGTGGATGTGAAGAGAGGGAGGTGACATCAGCTGAAGGACGTTTTAAAGAACTTCGGAAATGGAGGATGGAATCTCCTTGGACTGTTCGACTGCGGATGCGAGTGCCCCGCTTGGACGTCGGACGTCGTTGGATGGCATCAGACTTGGTCATCGTCCATCTCCTCCCCTCTGTGTGTGTGTGTCTCTGAGCTGGATACTTGTGTGGGAGTCATCGTTACCCCACTGGATGGGGGTCAGTTTTTAGCCCTGTCCCCACGTCATGATCTGCCTTGTGTGTTTGGGACTGGTCAAGGTCCCTAGATGGCAGCACGTGGACTTGGAACCGAGTATCGGGATGGCTTCAAGCTGTCTCTCTGTGAAGTCCACACAAGCTGACCAGAGTGCCCCAGTAACATAGAAACAATGCAATTAAACAATTTCATTCAAATTATCAACATTTCACCTGCTGCGTCCCGAACGCACATTCTTTCTGCTCCGGCGTAAACCTGAACCGGTCACCTGCTTGTGCGTAATTAGATGTCTCTATGGAGCTTGCTGAAGAGACTAACGAGGTTCTGAACTTTTGCCTCAGACAGACTCATGGCTGTTTAAATGTTGTTCTGATTATTCAGCGCTCCGCTGACACGCTGGATCCGAAGATCCAAAGCGGGTGCTGCCGAATTCTACTTCAGCCAGAGTTTTAAAATCAGGAAACATTTCTCCAAAAGAAATGACCAGAAGTCTACCAGACTCTCTGAAATAAGGGTTTCCACTTTCCAGATCTGGAAGCTCTCGACATTTGCGCTCTTGTGCACAAGTTTGTCAGACGCGCTCTGAGCTCCTATTGCGCGCCGCTTGTCCGCACTGCCAGTTGCGGAGAATAACACAGACGCTCTGATGTGAATCTTTCCATGATGTTACCTCCGCGATGGATTCTGTGGTAACGGGTAAAATATCTGCGCACCTGCATGAATCATTAACACACTTACTCACGGACAAATAAATAAATAGATAAATCGCCTTTTGTAAAAACAACCGTTGAACAACTCAGCCAATCATAGATGGTTGAATAAGTTGTCTAATCGCCCAACCCTACCACACTCTCACCCCTGCTCTGGCATCAAGATCATTCCCCCGCACTTTCCCCTACCTCCCGACATTCGCCGACGAACTATCAGAGCGTCCGTATGGCAAGCCGTTTTAATATTTATTCCAGACTGGATATGTATTCAGAAATCTATAATTCTATTGTTCCTAGCAGAAATTAACATTCCAGATATCCATAAAACAATCTTACTGTACGCTGGTGAAGGTTCTCAGTCATCCAGGTCATGGTAATCCAAGGGGTTCAAATGAAGGCAACTGGACTTCTTTGGTTTCTTGAAGACGTTTCGCTTCTCATCCGAGGAGCTTTGTCAATTCTGACTGGAATATGGGAGGGTCGATCTTATAAACTGTAGCTGTCTATTGTTGCTCAACGAGCAGCATCTGCCTGTGAATGCCCCTCCTCCCTACCTCTTGATGGGTCGTTAGCATCGTTAGCCTCTATTGTTTGTGAGTCGTTGTTTTGATTAGATGCGGGAGGGTGTGAACTGGACTGAAACTGTTTTGGAACTTGGTTCAAAGCTGCATTGTAGGTGCTGGAAAGGTGAAACCTGAGTCCTCCTCCTCTATTTAATGATGGTTTCTCCATTTTGACATAGATGGCTTCCTTCACTCCTCTCTCAAACCATCTATCTTCTCTGTCCAGAATGTGGACTTTGTCATCTTCAAAGGTGTGGCCCTTGTCCTTCAGGTGTAGGTGGACTGCAGAGTCTTGGCCTGAAGAGGTGGCTCTCCTGTGCTGTGCCATGCGCTTGTGTAGTTGTTGTTTAGTTTCCCCTATGTAAAGCTCTGGACAGTCCTCACTGCATTGGACTGACATTTTGTGCTCCAGTGGGTGATGTGAGTCGAAATGCAAATACTGGTCTGTGTGGGTCGGTTTCCTGTAGACTTCAATGCTGAGACTTCCATCCTCTTCAATTTGCACAGCACAGTCCAAGAAGGGTAGTTTGTTGTTGTGTGCGTCCTCCCTGGTGAACTTGATGTTCTTGTCCACAGCATTAATGTGCCTGGTGAAGCCTTCTACTTCCTGCGTGAGAATTTTGACCCATGTGTCGTCCACATACCTGAACCAGTGGCTTGGTGTTGTTCCATTGTAGGAGTTCAATGCTCTGGTTTCCACTTCCTCCATGTAGATGTTGGCGACAATAGGTGATACTGGGGAGCCCATGGCACATCAATGTTTCTGCCGGTAAAACTTGTCATTGTGTTTGAAATAGGTGGTGGAAAGGCAAAGGTCTAGGAGGGTGCAGATCTGGTCTGGAGTCAGTTTTGTCCTCTCAGTTAAGGAATCATCTTACTGTACACAACGAACATTGTGCATCTGTCCTGTAACTGATATGGTTATTTCTGTGCTTTAGCTGATCATCAACATGGGATAATCTTTCAAGTAGTAACATTTTATGGTCTAACCCAGGGGTGGGGAACCCTGGTCCTGGAGGGCCGGTATCCTGCAAGTTTTGGTTGTAACCCTGCTTCAACACACCTGATTTCAATTAGCAGGCTTCTGCAGAGCTTGATGAGTTGCTGCACAGGTGATTCAAGCACTGAATCAAGTGTGTTTGAGCAGATAAACCACAAAACCTGCGGGATAGCGGCCCTCCAGGACCAGGATTCCCCACCCCTGGTCTAACCCAATTCATGGGGGAAAGCTAGCCTGGCAAGCCATCAGGCAAGAATTTAGTCTAGTTCACTAGGCTAGGGTGAAAGCAATTTGGTTGTTACTTTGATCTTAAGATAACAGAAGTAGGTGAAACATGTTGTATGGCTTATTTTACCTGCAGGAAAGTTACAGTATGTTATAAGTTCCAGTGACAAACATATTTTACAGTTTTGAACTATAATGAATAAAATTACACAAATAAGTTGACAAAATCTAGAACTGAGACTTCCAAGGTCATAGTTCAATACCTTTGCATTTCTTGCTGAACAGTGTTTGGTCTAGTTCGTGGAATGGGAAGGACAGGAGAAGCACTTGTACTGGCCTCCACTGGTTGACCTGTTCCTGGAGAATTGCTTGGCCTTTCTACATTTCTTGATGGCTGCTGATTTGAAAAACGTCCAATGCAACTGAGAAGATTTCGTACTGCATTTTCTATCTCTGAATTTGTTGATCCTATTTGAAAGACAATAAAAACACATACAAATTATATGAAACTCAGAAAAAAATAAATCACTGATAAATAATGAAACATTATCTGCCATAATGTTCATAGAATATACATGACACATTTTCTAAAAATTTAAGCTTTTAATTAACTTAGTAATAATTAAAATAAAGCTTTCACTTAGATAAGTACAAAATAGACACAGGTTATACAGGTCCTTCTCAAAAAATTAGCATATTGTGATTAAAGTTCATTATTTTCTGTAATGTACTGATAAACATTAGACTTTCATATATTTTAGATTCATTACACACAACTGAAGTAGTTTAAGCCGTTTATTGGTTTTAATATTGATGATTGTGGCATACAGCTCATGAAAACCCAAAATTCCTATCTCAAAAAATTAGCATATTCCAACCGACCAATAAAAGAAAAGTGTTTTTAATACAAAAAAGGTCAACCTTCAAATAATTATGTTCAGTTATGCACTCAATACTTGGTCGGGAATCCTTTTGCAGAAATGACTGCTTCAATGCGGCGTGGCATGGAGGCAATCAGCCTGTGGCACTGCTGAGGTGTTATGGAGGCCCAGGATGCTTCGATAGCGGCCTTAAGCTCATCCAGAGTGTTGGGTCTTGAGTCTCTCTACTTTCTCTTCACAATATCCCACAGATTCTCTATGGGGTTCAGGTCAGGAGAGTTGGCAGGCTAATTGAGCACAGTAATACCATGGTCAGTAAACCATTTACCAGTGGTTTTGGCACTGTGAGCAGGTGCCAGGTCGTGCTGAAAAATGAAATCTTCATCTCCATAAAGCTTTTCAGCAGATGGAAGCATGAAGTGCTCCAAAATCTCCTGATAGCTAGCTGCATTGACCCTGTCCTTGATAAAACACAGTGGACCAACACCAGCAGCTGACATGGCACCCCAGACCATCACTGACTGTGGGTACTTGACACTGGACTTCAGGCATTTTGGCATTTCCCTCTGCCCAGTCTTCCTCCAGACTCTGGCACCTTGATTTCCGAATGACATGCAAAATTTGCTTTCATCCGAAAAAAGTGCTTTGGACCACTGAGCAACGGGCCAGTGCTGCTTCACTGTAGCCCAGGTCAGGCGCTTCTGCCGCTGTTTCTGGATCAAAAGTGGCTTGACCTGGGGAATGCGGCACCTGTAGCCCATTTCCTGCACACACCTGTACACGGTGGCTCTGGATGTTTTCACTCCGGACTCAGTCCACTGCTTCCGCAGGTCCCCCAAGGTCTGGAATCGGTCCTTCTCCACAATCTTCCTCAGGGTCCGGTCACCTCTTCTCGTTGTGCAGCGTTTTCTGCCGCTCTTTTTCCTTCCCACAGACTTCCCACTGAGGTGCTTTGATACAGCACTCTGGGAACAGCCTATTCGTTCAGAAATTTCTTTCTGTGTCTTACCCTCTTGCTTGAGGGTGTCAATTATGGACTTCTGGACAGCAGTCAGGTCGCCAGTCTTACCCATGATTGTGGTTTTGAGTAATGAACCAGGCTGGGAGTTTTTAAAAGCCTCAGGAATTGTTTGCAGGTGTTTAGAGTTAATTAGTTGATTCAGATGATTAGGTTAATAGCTCGTTTAGAGAACCTTTTCATGATATGCTAATTTTTTGAGATAGGAATTTTGGGTTTTCATGAGCTGTATGCCACAATCATCAATGTAAAAAGTTTGAAGTTCTATTCTTAGTTTTAAGCAGCAAATTTCTGTTTTTTAAACTGGCAACATCTGCAATTCATCCTTATTTGAGAGCTGCTGTAAGGCTTTGCCAGAATAAATAAACCAAAAAGAATCTCAGAAAGCTGCTCGTGCACCTGTAAAAACGGGGCTGGTCTTCATGTTTTTTTGACAGCTATGTTGAACTAGTTAAAGACAAGGATTAAACCCAGTCGCAGTGCCCATCATGCAAGGCTACAGCTGCATTTCCACAACTGGAACTTTACAATAACTTCCCCCCACCCCACCCCCACAGCTGTTACTAAACTCCCGACACCAGAAAACATGGGGATTCCCCCCCACTACGACGTAATTCACAATACTTTGTTGTCTCACAGAGCACTGTGAAAAAACGGATCTTCTTCTGGTGGTAGAACGCCACATTTTAGATTACACAGCTGCTCTCGTCCTCCAAGTGGATTAGGTTATGATATGCTTCAACAGAATAACACTTTTAATGTTATCAATGTTACTGTGGACGCTTTTTGGCGCTGATCAGTGACATCTCTCACTGCCGAAGCAGTCGCAATATGCTGATGTCTGTTTTTGTTTGTGCTAGCTTAGCAGACATACATTAGCCAAACTACAGCCTACTATAATCTTAAAATAAGGCAATACTACTGGTGTAAAATGGCGTGACATAGTGTGTGTCTCTTTGTTCAAATAACAACGAGGAAAAGAGTAAAATAAGTTTAGAAAGCCTTTATAAATGAACTTAATTACCCCAGCTCGTTGAGCCATCGCTAACCGCAATCAGCGAACTGAAAACCGTGGGAAAAGCGCAGCTCTCACTGTGATTGGTTGAGTCCGCTGTCCTGTAAACTAGCGCCGACCAATTATAACCCTTCCTTCGTGGGAGGCCCGTTTGGAGGGGGAGTGGGGGACCTTTTTGCAAGTTTTTACAGACGGTTCCAAAGATCTGGTGAGTGGTAGGGTGGCGGTGGGCGTGGTGGTTCCCCAGGTGGGCTTTAGTTTGGGGTGCTGGATATCTGATAGGTGCTCTGTGTTCACGGCGGAGCTGGCGGCGATTGTGCATGCCTTGTCCTAGCTGGAGGTGCGCTGACCTGAGAGCTCTGTTATATGCAGTGATTCGGCGGCGGCTTTGATGGCATTGGGTGGGGCAAGGTCCCAGTCTCGGCCGGATTTGGTGTGCGAAGTGCAGTTGTCCCTGCATAGACTTGCGGCTTTGGGGTGTGTAGTGGCTTTTCTTTGGGTGCCTGCTCATGTTGGGGTGGAGAGGAATGAGTTGGCAGACTGTGAAGCTAAGCGTGCGCTCACGCAAGTTGGGGTGGGGTGGGTGGTGGGTTATGGTCGACCGGAGGTTTACTCTGAGGTGGACCGGGAGACTCGGGCTCTTTGGCAGGCCTCTTGGGATGGGGGTCAGAAGGGTAGGGCCTTTTATGGTTTGCAACATGTGGTGGGGCAGAGGGGACCTGGTTGTGGTTTGAGGAGGCGGGACTCTGTGGTCCTGTCCAGGTTGCGGTTGGGGCATTGTGGTCTCAGGGCTGGGTTATTTTTGGTCGGGAGCCACGTGGATGGGACATGTGACTGTGGGGCTTTGGAGACAGTGGGGCATGTTCTTTTTCGTTGCGAGAGGTACGCGGCGCAGCGACGGGTATTTTTTGGTGCTTTGACTGACACTGGGGTCTCTGTGTTCAACTTGAGCTCTTTGTTGGCTTCCGATGACGGGCGTAGGGTGAGGGCGCTTGTGAGGTTTTTACATGCGGTGGGGGTTTATGACAGGGTGTGAACTAGGATTTTGTTGAGCGTGGTTGTTGGGGCAGCAATATGCCAGTGGGCATCCAGCCTGCCTTTGTCTCATTGAAGAAGAAGAAGTTTTTTGAGCAGAGCGGCGTGAGCTTACCTGTGGTGTATGGTGCGATGGCGGACCGCCATTCATCTGCAGTAAGTTCATTTTGTGTTCATGTGCCGTTTATGCAGTTAAAAGTTTTGTTTTTGTTCAACTTATTGAGTGTGATTGAGCAGTGACTGCTTCTTGTTAGAGGCTAACCAGGTTAGCCTTAGCTAAATTCAAAATTACAACAGAGTATATCTGGCAGATCACCTCCATTTTTTATTAAGCTAATTTGAAGTTGAATGTATTCTCAGAGATGTCTGTGATATGGAAGGGTAGCCTAATCACTGAGCATGAAGCATTTGTGTTGGCACACAGTAAATCTAAGTTATATCCAATTTCTGACTATGTTTCCAATCTAGGGCCCTCATTTATCAAACGTTAGTAGAAACTTCTATATTTCCTCCTACGAATTAAATTTAATTTAAACAGTCAAAATCCTGATTTATGAAACATGCGGTGGCCTCATGTCCCTCCGCAATTGTCTGTTGATAAATCCCACCTGTGTGTACCCGGTGCTCTCCTCAGGTGCTCATGTCCATTCACCGTCATTTACATACAAAAACACCCTCAATTAACCATATTTGGTCACTACCTGCGCAGCTCTTGAGGGGATTCCCTGGGTTCTTCCCAATAAAAAAAAAGAAAAAACTTTATTGACAGCAAGATCAAGGCACTGGCTGCTGATTTAGAAGAGAACAAACTAGTTGCAGAGGTTGTAATTTTATTAGTGTAAACGCGGTCAGGACAGAGGAGAGCTTCCTGTCAGAAATAAAGAAATAATGGTTCGATATAAGATTAATTATGAAGAAACGTAGAGAAACGGACTGAATGTTCAGTTCTGTTGTCGATTACAGTTTACATTTAAAGAGTTGTCTGCATGTTCTGTTTAGTTTTGTTCTTGTTAGAAAATATTTGTTGACACTGCAGCCTCCTCTGAGCTCAGGTATCTGCTCAGGAACATCTCTGGATCCTCAGCAAGCGTCAGTGCGCTCACAGAAGACGCGTCCCCTCCACAGTCTCTGCCAAATCCTCCAATAACACCAGATCAGCCGTGCTAATGTCAGATACCTGTCGGTCACGTGTGTCTTTTATAGGGTTTAGCCCCATTCATGCGACAGTGACGCAGCTGTTTTTTGTACCTAAATAATTATTTATTGGGTAGAATAATAAGTGGATAAGGAACACACGTGGATGACTGAGACCTTCAGAATTGCTGTTCCCCCGTTCTACCACTAGATGCTGTTCCTACGCATGGTCACAGCTGTTGTTATATTTAGGAACATTTTCACCCACAAGTACAAATTGGTAAATACCACACAATGCGTAAAATCGTTCCTACTCACGAAATACGCACAGATCTGTTCGTAAGTACGGTTGATAAATGAGGGCCCATTTTAGCCCAGTTTTAGTTATTTCCCTGCTCCAGCACACCTGATTTTACAAATCAGAAGGTGATTAACAGACTTATGCAGCACTTAATGTCCACTAACTACTGAATGTGGTGTGTTGGAGTATACAATCAACAAAAAGTTGCAGGATAGTGGATTTTAATATGTCAGGGTTTTGCACCCCTTTAGAGTTATGTCACAAACTTAAATTTAACTTGGTTTTTAACAGAGTAGCACAAATATTAGGTGAAACAAATGTTTTACATATAATATTCTGGTTGCTTACAGGAAATGTTGGAGAAGCAGGTTATGGCCAGACTTCTTCTAAGAGTTCAAGAGGCAAGTCGTCACCCATTGGATCTTCATTTCCTACATTTTGTCTGCAATCATTAGTTTATTTTCATCCAGTCACTCATCAACCAGATTTCCATTCCTCAAGATGTAATAATGGCCCTGTCCAACCTCAGTAAAGTGGTGGCTGCAAAACTTGAAGAAAGGATTGTACCTTCAGTAGGCACAGAGGTGGTAGAAGGTATTACAGGACAACAGAAATACAAAGTCAATAAACAGTGTCTGCAGAATTTATGGCATTGCCAAATCAACAGTGAAACGTGCACTACGTGAAAATGACATCTCTATTAGAACATATAGCAGTATTTCAGATGACCAACTGGATGATATTGTGAGATCTATTAAGATAAGTGCACCAAACATTGGCTCTCAGATGCTAAAGGGAAGACTACATGCACTTGGTCATCGCATTACTTGGACCAGGATAAGGGCATCGTTGAAACGTGTTGATGCTGTTGGTGTGGTGACCAGAGCCACACCTGTTGGATGTGTGGTCAGGAGATCCTACAGTGTGAAGGCCCCACTTTCCCTGGTTCATGTAGACACAAACCATAAGCTCATAAGGTTTGTTCTCAACATAGCAAATTTTTACATTTTTATTGTAAGATGTCTTTGTTTTTAGCATTTCCTGTTCTCTAGGTATGGGTTTGTCCAGGGCCGGCCCTGGGCATAGGCTGACTAGGCCGTTGCCTAGGGCGCCCTCCGCTGGAGGGGGCGCCAAATCCTCCCCTTTTTTTTTTTTTTTTATTATTTAATTTTTTGGGGGGGACACACACTATTCATCTCATGTAAACAGCAAAGTAATTAATAAATGAAATAAACAAACAACAAAGTAAATAAATGAATAGATACCGTGTAGAAGTGTGGAGTTTTTACATCTTTTCAGCCATTTCTAGTGTTTATATTTGCAGACGGTCCCTGAGCGCTAGCAGCAGTTTCGTGGGCTAGCTGCGTCAGGAGCAGAGGACAGGCGGTTGTTTAGGGAAAAAAATGAGGTTGTAACTTTTTCACTACCTTGCCACGATACTACAGAGGTATGTTTCATAACGACATTCTGATCAGAGTTATTGAATCTTAAATGTCGAATCTGTCAATATCTTGCCAACTTTACTGAAGTTGTAAACGATACGTAAACCTAGTGCCCACGGCGCCCCCTCCTCCGTCTCATTAGCCTCTACCTGCTACTTGGGTCGTTTCTGGTGAGTCAGCTAGCTCAACATGTCAAAACGCCCTAAATGACCTGGTGCCCAGAGGAGGAACAAAGAAAAGAAGAGGAGGAAAAACGCGATAAATGTAACAGAGGTGTTTTGTTAATACAGTTATAATTCACCAAAAGTCCATCCTCTGTCCTTGTATTCACTTCATCGAGCTGTTTAAATGTCTGTATATTTATTTTAAGTGTTTTTGTACTTTATTTTGAAAAACGCTTCATCTTGGCAACTTCCGGTAATGCGGCCGTTTCCTGTGTTTTTCCCGGCACTCTCCTCAGACAGCGGGAGGCTATGCTGAGGAGAGGTAAGGTTTATTAGTTGCTCCTGTTCTCGGTGAGCTAAAACGGTTTAAAAGTGACTTTAACTTGTGTTGTTGAACTCAAAGACCTTATACGAATGTCAGTGGTGCCTTTTATGGAGTTTTTTTTTGTTCCCTTAACGAAATTTACAGCAGTGGTTTTAGCACACTAGTTGTTAGTTGGTAACTAGGCTGGAAAAGCATGAGTGTGGTTCCTGATCCAGCCTGCTGTTTCTTTTCTTTCTTTTAAAGGTGTGTGTCGAAACCAGACCAGGCTGTACTGATTTTATTTTATTTTGCCCAGGTATGTGAGTTCATCATTCTTGTTTGTCATTTATTTAATTATTTTATAATGGTTCTTATAAGAAAAAAATGCAAAATCACCACTGCTGAGATACAACATGTATTTTAAACTAACTGTGATGCAAAATTTGTGAAGAGTATTGGACTATATAATTTGATTAATATTGGAATTTTATTTATTGTGGGTTTGATTTGCATGTAAAATATTATTGTAAAATCCTACATTAGTCAGACAGCGGGAGGCTATGCTGAGGAGAGGTGTGTGTCGAAACCAGACCAGGCTGTACTGATTTTATTTTATTTTGCCCAGTCAAATAAACCCTGCTCCAGTGGTGAAGAGAGGTGGTGGCTGTCTCATTCCTTCGCACAACACAACGCAGAGATTTCCCTTTGTGAGACCAGAGGGCCAGGATAGACCAGTTACATAAAGACAGAGGTAAGGAAATGTTACAGTAATGATGATGTTATTTGTTAGCATCCTGGGGAGGCTTAACTAAGCTAGTTTCGTTTGTGCAGCATTAAAGCAAGAGACACAATCATATTTAGCTCTTCCCTGATGAAAAAACCAGCATAGACCAGCATAGGTGTTCCCAGCATATGTTGTGTTTTGGTGCTGGTCCAGTATCCTATCACCAGCATCCCATACTGGACCAGCATCCCAGCACTAAAACACAACTTATGCTGGTAACTATGCTGGTCTATGCTGGTTTTCAGCAGTGGTTTATTAAAGCTGTTAAACAGCTGGGATCAGCTGCATCTCACCAGCTGCACATGCAGCTCTCACAGACTGTAAACATGACCTTAAAGCAACAGTAACAGAGCAGCAGCATCATGAATACGTTACAATAACCTCTTAGGATCATTTCAGTGTTCTGGAATATCTTCAGATGTTTTCATGTTTTGTGTTCTGAGAATTTCATAATAACTCCTAATAATTATATTATGATCCTTAATAATGTTCTGATCATTTATTATTAATTATGTCTGTTTATTCTATTGTTCTGGTCAAAGTGACTTTTTAAACCTCATAGTAGAAAATGGTTTGTATTTTGCAAAAATTCAGATTGATGGTTTTCTTTTTTAGATTATTGCAACAGACTATTGTTGCAATAATGGTAGTATATAAATGTCAGACGTCACTACAGAACCCACTGTTAGATACAAATCAGTCACCAGAGGACATTTTAAAAAGCAACCTAAAATCTGTCTTTTTAAAAGGCTTTCCATTGATTCATTGTGTTTTATGTTTTACTTTTATTGTTTTTATCAGTTTTTCTTAGCTTGTCATGTGCAGCACTTTGTGACCGTTGCTTTTAAATGTGCTCTATAAATAAAGTTTTACTCCTGCTACTATGTGTGATCTTGTACAGTAACATGTATATCTGTATCTGTCTAGATGCAGCCTAACAGCTGCTGGAGCTTCTGATGGAACATCCACACCAACACCACCCTGCAGCAGGTAAGTTTAGCCAGATGTCTGTGGTCTCTGACACACTCATATGTTATTATTGCTGTTAATGAATGCTACAGCCTTGTTAGTAATTACAGTAAATGTAGGAATCATTAGTTAAATAAAATAATGTTTCTTTGTACATTGCAACTTTATGCATAAACTCAATTATTTTATTCATAAAATGAAGTAGAAGGACACAAGCCAAATGCAGTGGTGTGACAGTTTGGATGTGTTCTATGCTTGAATACAGCTACAAGTCAGGCATCATGCAGCAGCAGCACATGGCCCCTCACCTCTGAAATTGAGCCTGAAGCAGGTGAGTCCTGTAACAGCATGTTAGAGCTGAAGTCCTGTTACTGAACAATACTCTTATGTTGTGCTTCAGGTGTGTTTATTACCTGATGTCCTGTCATTTATACATGACTGTGTGACCTTACTGAATGATTATTTATATTTAGACGTGTGTTTGATTTGCTTCCAGCTGAAGGGACAGACACAGCAGCACCGTTCACCAGCCTGAGGACACAGACACCCATCAACACATCCTAAAGTTCAGGATGAGTCTTTAAAGGCTCCTTTAGACCTGCTGACTGACCTCACCTGTCTGGTAAGATGAAGGTGGAGTTAGTCCAGCTAACATCAGACTTTGAATTTCCACAAAGAGGAGAGTAACTGAAGGAAGTTTGCCCTTATATGCTGGTGGCCCTGAGGATTGCTGCCACAATGCCAGTGACAGCTGCTGCTGCAGAGAGAAGTTTCTCCTGATTGAACCTGATTAAAACATACCTGAGATCCAGCATGTATCAATGGACATTTTTTTTTACAAACATCAACCCCGAGGTGAGACTGCTGTCATTTAAATGATTCTATAGATGCCTTTGCAGCAAGGAATAGAGCTGCTTGAAAGATTGTTGTTGTTGCTGTTGTTCAAATAATAAAAATGAACTGTTGTGATCATTTAGATGGCTGCTGTTCTTAAATTCTGTTTGTACAGGGGGGACACAGAGAAAAAAAAAAGAGGGGGGGGGGGCCAAGAAGTAATCTCGCCTGGGGCACCAAATTGGGTAGGGCCGGCCCTGGGTTTGTCATATTTGGAGGCATAGACGGCTTTTCTAGAAAGGTAAGAATGTGTTTTGAGGCAGGAATTATATTAGAAGTACTGACTAACAAGAATTGCATAAATAAGTTATGTCATGTTTTCTGAGTTCTTTTAATAGTATCTCCCTGTTTTTAACTTCTGTTATACATAGATCATGTACTTGGATGCCTCAACTGACAACAAAGCATCTACTGCCTTTGTATTTTTGGGGGGGATCTGTTGAGAAGAATGGACTTCCATTGCGGTGAGACTATCGCTCAATGCTACACACACTGAAGCATTACTTATGTAATTTTTGTTTGCAAGGGATTTGTATTATGGTCAAAACTGAAATCATCATATTTTTCATATCCATTTTAATGGTAATTGACAAGTGAATACTGAATTGATCTGTTTTTTATGTTAAGATAACAGCAATAAATGCTATTAATAATGATGATAAAGGTAAAAGGAAACTCATCTACACCAACAGTATTGGGGGAAAAAATGCTACTTTTCACAGCTGAGCTCATTTAAGGCTCTGTGGATTAACCCCACACTACATGACGGCAGTGGTAGCAGCATCACAGTAGTATCAGTGTAGATCTATGTCATATATTTAGAAAAACAAAATTATATAAAAAAATACTAAATAGAAAAGGAAAAATACCTTCTACATTGTGATATCTAAAGTGTGATATTGTAAAAAATTCCCTGAAACTATGCCAGCACAATGAAAATGTCAAATTAACATTTCCCATCAACATTTTTTTAAAAATTTGGTAGTCCAAGATAAGTATTGTATTATTTGACTGAATATAGATGGAGCAACTATAAATATCGTTTGAGTCTTCCTGAATTAAATTAATATGTTGTATATTCACTACTTTGTGATTAGGGTTCGCGGAGATCAGGGAGTAGAAAATGTGGACATTGCAAGATATATGTTCACAGTACGTGGCAGTGGAAGAGGAAGATTCATGTCAGGAAAGAGTGTTCACAATCAGCGGTATGTTTGAAAAACTTAACGTAATGTGCTTGCTATGCTTACCCTTATGTCAGTGTGCCATGGTCCAGCTGTGGCCGCTCATCACCAGCAGTGTGTGAATGTTTGTGTGCATCGATCAATAATTTACTGTATAGTAAAGCGCTTTGCAGTACCCAGAAAGATGCTTTACAAGTGCAGGTCATTTATTTAGAGGTAGAGGTTTGTGTGTGTGTTTGAATACATATATGTACATATGTCTTTTTAACAGACATTTTAAAATATTGCTGGTTACACACAGTCAACATCTTTATTAAAACAGACCTATGTTAATATTACTCTGTATATATCCATCTAGCTAATTGGATAGCTTCATAGTGTTTGTGGATATAAAGAGGAAATATTCACATAGGTCTGTTGGACAGTTTTCACAGGGATTTTACTAGGTGGGTTAATTTGTTTTTTCTAAAGACTTGTATTTCTCACCTCACATTATATTTCCGTCCTTCTTTCTGTCTTTGCTGCATTGAAAGACTATGGCGGGACCTGTGGATGGCTGTCACAAGCACATACTACCATATGTTGCACAGCCTTGAAGAGGAGGGTTCACTGGACCCCACCAACTATCTACACCTCTTTGCAGCCCACTATGTGTTCCTACTCCAGCTACAGTCAGAACTGTGCAGCTTTATTCATGGGTGGAACAATCATCCCCTCAGAACAGAGCAGAACTTGACACCAAACCAACTGTGAGAGATGGGCCGGGCACAAAATCCAGTCTTCTCAACAGAACATATACAGGTACAGATGTCAGTTATTTGAACAAGTTAACTTTTTTAACATTAAGATATTGTCATTAAAGCATAGTTATCTTCAAAACTTACATAACTTTCCCAAACACCTGCATAGCATGTGGATTAGCACACAAGGCTTATAATATTAACCCGGAATTAAATGAAATTGACCATAACAGATGAAACTGGTCTTTCAATGTGACAAGGGCAGACTGAAATCATTAAACTAACAATGGTTTAACTTTCTAAACAGCATGATGTTGAGCAGTGTCCTGCAGTTGATGAAGATGGGGAAGAACTTCCGGGTGTTGTGGTCCCACCTGTCACATGTCCTCTCACACAGCAGAGTCTTGAAGACCTCAGGGCAACCATCAATCCCAATGGGCCATCAGATGATCATGGACAAGGACTGTACATCTCTGTTGTAAACTATGTTGAGCTTCACAGCTCACTCTAAGATGCTAAATGCGTTATGGCAAGGCATAAGAAGTGATTAAAATAACTAAAAATGTATGCATATTTGGGCAACATTAAGAAATTAACTTTACATGTTGTTCATGTTTGCCTTTTCAGCTGCTAAGGAATTTTAACTATCAACAGCCAAGTTTATTAATGTTCATTTCATTAAAAGTACACATGGGACACTGAAATCTTGAGTTTATTGAGATGACAAATGGAAACACACCACCAAAAATTAACTGTTGGAACACTATTGCATTACTTGTGTAATAACAGCATCAGTTATTTTTAAAGCTGGAGTTGACAGTAAAACAAAAAAATCAAGCTCAATACATAGAACAGGTTCAATGGATGTAACAGAACGGTGACAAAAAGTGCGAACGAAGAGCTGCAATTCCAACTACACTACAGATCCTTTTTAGATCATTTGGAATTCTTTGCCACATGTAATTGCGGTTGCCAGGTTGGCTTTGATCTCTTCATAAGTGCATTGGTGTGCAGTTGGAAAAGTTACAGTGTGTGAACATGCACTCACAACTGGAAAGCACATAGAGGGTTTTGGCATGCGCCCAAAACAGTCATGGTCAAAACACTGTAATCTGGAACCGCTGTCTTTCTGACAGCAGGAGGTGTCGATGTGACTGTCCTGTGAACCACTGCATCACCTTTGGGACAGTCAGCTGATCTTTTTCTCCATCTCGCTGGTTATCTTGAAAAATTAAGAAAAAGAAAAGACTTTATGTAGCACCTGTCAAGACAACAAACACGACTCTCCTCACATGAAAAAAAAACTATTTAAAAAAATATTACAAAATATAAAAAGAAGGGGGAATACAGGGATATATAGTCTACAAAATATGTGAAGAAAATAAGAAAGGTAATGATGGGGTCCTGTGAAATACAGACTTGATAGAAACAGTAGCATGAAGAAAAGCTAGTGAGGAAGAAGAGGATGATCAGGACGTCACCAAAGCCAGCCTGAACAGGTGAGTGTTCAGCTGCTTTTTAAAGGAGACCACTGAGTCCACTGATCTCAGGCTCAGGGGGAGAGAGTTCCAGAGTCTGGGGGCCAAAGCAGCAAATGATCTGTCACCTTTGGTCTTTAGCCTGGTGTGCTGCACAACCAGTAGGCTTTGATCACTGGACCTCAGGGACCTGCTGGGGGTGTAGGGACTGAGAAGATCACCAATGTATGATGGTGCTTGTCCATGTAAGGCCCTAAAAACCAGAGCCAGGATCTTGAAATGAACCCTGATGTTAACCGGCAGCCAGTGAAGCTGGAAGAGGAGCGGGGTGACGTGGATGTGTCTGGAGGACTTGGTCAGCAGCCTAGCACAGGCATTCTGGACCACCTGTAGACGGTTCAGGGAGGTTCTGCTCAGACAACTGAAAAGCCAGTTGCAGTAGTCTAAGCGTGAGGAGATGAAGGTGTGGAGAACAATCTCCAGTTCAGAGCGGGACAGAATGGGACTCAGCTTAGCAATGTTCCTGAGATGGAAGAAGGAGGAGTGAACAAGAGAACTGACATGGGAATCCAGGGTGAGAGCTGGGTCAAAGGTCACACCAAGATTCCTGACAGAGGGTTTTTTTTATAAGCTAGCAAAGCCAGTCTGAGCCACAGATGACAATTCCATAGTTGTCAGGGGTGAAGCATGTGTCATGATTACTTTTGTGTCACCATTTTTATGTATGTGCAGAGTGAGTCACATAAAATCTTAAATGTGACATTCTCAGACCTTTAGCTTTAATGTATTGTGTAATAACTTAAGCGCTAGATTGTTTTGTAAGCACTTAAATAATGTCAATAATACATACCATAATACATACCCTCGAGTTCAATCAGAAAATCCTGAAAAAATTCAAGATTTTAACTTCTTTGATGTGCTTGATGCTACCCTTTTCACTCAAGGTGGTCATGGTGAGACACAATGTAGTGGGAGTCAACCTGCCAAAAACATGGAGACATTGTTGTAGTGTTATACTGTCCTTCAGCATACAAAACAGACAATAATACCTTGTCATTATTGTCTGTGACAAAAAGACCACGACAGTGTTCTGGTTTCTCCTTCAGGACCGTGGCGAATCCAGGCCATCTCGCAGTTCCTTCAGCATTGGTGTACGTTGCATTCTTGCATGCAACACAATGGCCCTTTGGGAAAAAATTATATGAAGAAACAGAACATATTCAGCTCTAAAATAATTAGTAAATAGAAGAATATAATAGAAAATCCCTTTATTGTCCCTCAGTAACGAAATTTTAGCTGCAACTACATTCACAACAGGAGCAAACTAGGACAGTAAAAATAGAAGAAAGAATCAAACTTACCAGAGAAAATAACACAGGAAATCAAGAAATTCACAATTGTCAAATGTGCAACATTTAAAAAGCTTAGATGACAAACCTGATCATCTCGTCTTTGTCCTCCATATTGATGGGTCCAGTGTTTCCAGTTTAAGATTTCCTCTGTATATGCTGATATATCCTCAGACTCCTCAAGCTTGAAGACAAAGCAAAGATACTTAATGAGTCAATGTATTTATGTCAAAATTTTATAAAACAGAAAGAAGACTGTTCCAAAAGTCTCACAAAACATACATTTTAGATAAGTATTTCAAGCTGTTAAAGGTGGAACACTGAAAACCTATCTCTTATTTATTATTTCTGATTATAATGGGTCACTGAGTTTTTCATGCAGGCTGAACATGAAAATAGTCTCCTACGCCTATCTCCTGCATTAGCTTCTGGTAGAAAATAGATGGTGAAATTCTAGAATTCAATAAGCCCAACAGATCTATGTCACACTGTCCCTCTAAATTCATGGACTCACCCATCTTGAATTGCGAGGGGGAAGGCTGTTGTTGGTTTAGCATTCATGCAACAGAAGATGAGTAGTAGAAGCTAACCATTAACATTACCAAATCCACCACACGGCAGAACTAATCTGGGATTGTGTTATTTGTGGAGATAAAACATCATCAATAAACATGTTGCAGAGCAAATGGAGTCTGTGGTAAAGTCATATTGCAGTTATCTGATGACAGTCAAGATGTCCAAATATCAGGAAGTAAGACTGCCATCTAAAGCTCAACAATGAGGTGTCACCTTTTTAGTTTCTGAAAAAGTTGCAGAGACTCTTTTCCTCCAACAGTACGACTTAGACAGACATTTATTACTAATAGACTGCAAATGTATAGTGTAAATAACATTAACACACCCTATTTCATGTACCTTTGTGATCAAATTTCTCAGCTGTGGATCATATATGTCATTTTTGGTGACGGTTATCAGCTGGCCGGTTGCGAGGTAACTGAAACACCATTCCTGCAGGAAATTGGGGGCAGGTCCACCCTGGGCCAGACTGGCAGCAAATATTTCCCCTGCAACTCTGATAACAAAATGAAAATATGGTTATTGAACTTGTTATGCAGAATATTTTTTCTAAAACCACATTTATAGGTCCAGTATAGTATAAATGTCTACTATTAACACAAGTGAAAATGTACAAACCTGAACAGTCCCCTGTCTAAGTCACTGATGGAATATTTTGGCATTTTTCCTTTGCCTTCTTCCCCTTCAAACAGTCGTATTTCCAAGCCAGCAACCATTTCTACTCAGAAAATAACAGTTAACAGAGGAATAACCCATTTCATTAGTCTTTGGAGATATAGTTACCAATTGTTAAAAAAAAGCGATCTCATTAAATACTCATCTTCACCTAAAAGGCACTGTGTTTGTCATCATATGGCTTTCAGAGCTAACAAAATCAAGACATAGAATAGTCAAATGAAAAATCCCAATTACATTTGTCTTACAAAATTATCGATACATAAAATCATACTCAATTTCTCCACAAAACTGGCATGCATCGGTAAGTCAGATGCTGTAAACCTTTTCCCACATATTGGACATTGTTTTTCAGCAATCTAAAAATGAAAAAAATTGAAAAACATTACATGAATATGTAATAAACATGCAGAACAACCACTTGATTACACAAGAAAGATCTAACAGCATATAATAATGTCATAGGAAATGGTCAATTGATCTTTTGCCGAGCCCCGCCCCCCTTAGTTACTGTTGCTAAGTCCGACAAGTGGGTCAAACTGACCAGCTCGGCAGATTGCCGCGATGGAAAGAAGTAGACAGATGCGTGTCAGCGACATTTTTTGGAGCAATTCCTCAGCAATATCATCCAGATCTAGGCAAAACGGGTTACAGTATGCAGTGGAGGGATATATTCAAAATAGAAAAATACATGTCGGCTTCGCTGAGCGAAGCGTAGCGGGGAACAAGAAGTTGGGAGTTCGGAAGAAGGCGGAGTCCGGGAACGTATGGATCCAAGGAGCGGTGGCGAGGATGCGGTGTGACCAAGAGGAGTCAAGTGGCGTGGCTGTGGAGTTAGGCTGGTTGGTTCGTGAGTAGGGCTGCACAATATATTGAAAATGTATCGTTATCGCAATATCAGCATGCACAATAGGCATATCGCAAAGAACAGAAAAATATCACAATTAATGGTCATCTCAGATTTTTGCTACACATAATTAATTTTGTCAATCAAATGGAAGCATGAAGTTTTTGACAAATCAAATAGAGCCCTTCACCCATTTGGCCAATCGGTTGGGTTCTTATAGGTTAGATGCCTTGGTGCCTAGGTGGACGGCACTTCATTTGAATGGCTAGCAAACACCTGAGTTAGCTTAGAGAGCGTCACAATGACTGAGGGTAAGAGGTGTGCGGAAAATGTTAGTGAGAAAGAACTCATTATTCAAACAGCATGACTATTATTTCTAAGTACTTGTGTTCAACAAACACAAGTACTTTGCAAGACATGCTAAACACCCGTGGCAACCACGAGGGGAAACACGACAAATCTCCGTTGGCACCTCCAACGCAACCATAAAGATCTATATACTGGGCTCTAGAAATGTAATGTGAACTTGCATGATTTCATTTTGTTACTGTATTAATACTAATGACAGAGGATGGAGTGGTGTGTCTAAAGTATATATACAAAAACTGCAGATTTAAGTATTTGTTCATTTATCGCAAGTAATATCGATATCGCAATATTAAGCATTGTTATCGCAGGTTTTCCTAATACCGTGCAGCCCTATTCGTGAGTAAGGTTTACTCGGGGACTGGTACACAGAACATGGACCAGGAGGAGCACATGCATGAAGAACACACAATGACTGAGCGACGAGTGAGAGGTAAGTGAGCCTTTTGGATAATCTGGGAGGCAGACCTCCGCCTAGCCACGGGCGGGGAGCACTCATGCTTGGCTGTTGCTGGTTGAACTCAATGAGGAGGTTCTGAAGGGAAACGAAGGAGACACGACTACTATCGAGGCTAATGCTTAGCTTCACCATCTTGTTTGAAGTTGTCGTACAGTAACAGTTGCTATGATATGTGATTGGACAATGGCCTTTTTGTGGGCGGGGCCAGCGAAAGGCTAATTGTCTGTCTCCATTTAGCGCTTTCTAGTGTCTGATGACCTAGCAGACACTTTACTACACCAGTCATTCACACACCCACACACATTCACACTCTGATGGGGACGAATCACCAAATAGCCACAGCAGTCCTGGGGCACACCGGCAGATGTGGAGCTGCATACACACTCGGCACCTCAGGTTCCCCACGACAACCACCATCATATCAATAGGTATAGTTTGGAATTGCTTTGAATTACCATTCATTTTAGGATACGCTTCAGTCAGCTGGGTGGACACCTAACGATAAAGGAAAAAAATCACCACAATTCCAATTGCGAATGTAACTTGCAAGACTAAAATGTGTAAATTATTTTACATCTTATAAACTTAATACATCTCTTTGAACAGCCAATCTAAGAACTTTATTGTTATGAATTTTACCTGAACATGGTCCTTGTCCTCTGAGATTGTGATGGTTCGTTTCCCAAGTCCTGCCAAAACATGCTCAAGTTCTTCTGAAGAATGTGGTGTAGTTTCAGCATTATTGTGGAGCAGGTAACAGTTACAACAAAAAGATTTTGGCACCTTTGTAGCTTTGGTTGTGTTACTGCCACCGAGGAAACGTCTTTTCCCCAATAATTTCTGCCTTTGAAAAAGAGCAGGAAACGATCTGCAAAGAAGTGAAAACAGTGTCACTAAACAGATGGCACAGTCAATTAAATAAAACAACATTGTACCTAAGCAATAATTTACTATATTAACTCTTACTCTATATTTATTTTTCAAAATGAAGCTGACATAAACCTGGCCATTTCTTGGTGTACAGTGGGGGTCAGATTCCGCCCCTGACTGTAGTGTGTCTGGATCGGGAGCTGAAGTGTTTGGGAAGTCTCTCCGTGCTGGTTAGGTACCCGAGTGGGCGTCTGGCCCTAAACTTCTTGCAAATTCTGTTGTAGCACACTGACCAAGGCATGTACCGCAGACAAAATGTCACCACCGACATTTGTCTACAGGGCAAATGTAGGCAGTTGAAATATATAATCAGTAATTGCATCTAACAGCAGAGAATGTGCACACATTCGCTTTCAACTTCAAATTAGCTTAATAAAAAATGGAGGTTATCTGCCAGATGTACTCTGTTGTAATTGCGAATTTAGCTAAGGCTAACCTGGTTAGCCTCTAACAAGAGGCATTCGCTGCTCAATCACACTCAATAAGTTGAACAAAAACAAAACTTTTAACTGCATAAATGGCACATGAACACAAAATTAACTTACTGCAGATGAACGGCGGTCTGCCATCGTGCCATACACCACAGGTAAGCTCACGCTGCTCTGCTCAAAAAACAGAACAGAAGCGCGGCTGCACTACACGGGCGGAAATGACGTCTAACTCAAGCGCTTTCACCCAGATGTCAATCATTTTCCAGCTTGCAAATAAGCCCGCCCCCCCATGTAAAATCAGGCTCAGCTTCGCAAACGAAAAGAAAGTATTGGAAACGTAAACTCAGGCCTGAGAGCAGAGGAGGAAGAGAAACGTAAACTCTGCCACAACTTTTGTTTCATTTAGTTTTCCTTACTGAAATTTGTTTTTTGTTTTTTGGTTGCAGTTTTAGTTTCAAAGTCATATTTATTTTTTTTATTTACTGTTTTTATTTTAGTTTTATTTAGTTTTTTTGTTCGAATTTACTATTTATTTTTTCGAGTTTACCTGGAGCTGAGCCCATTTTGACCCCATACTACAGCTTCTAGACAGTTCTGTGGACCAGCTGCAGACTAGAGGCTGACAATTTTTTGGGATCCCAGTGGGTCACGTGAGTCCTGCGGGATTCCCGTGAAATGGGAGTCAAGCAATTTATAATCACATTACTGGGACAAAACAGGAAAAATAATTAACGGGAGTGGGCAAGAGTGGGAATTGAAATAAATTAGATTCCTGTTCAATATGAAACAAGTTTCTTTTAAAATAATGTGTCATTTTAATTTACATTTAGTTCTGTCTGACCTTTCTGATACACTGATTGTGCACGTCGGCCAGTCGGACATTATTGACGTTCCTCTTCTCTTAACTTGCCAAAAAAAAAAAGAATCTCCCTGCAAAAACCACAACTGTTGATAATTTGCTCTGATTCAGTGACACAAACATTTTTTTCAATAACCCATCAGAGATCGCGTCAGCAGCTGCAGGAGCGCTTCCTCCAAGCATTTGATCTGCGCTCCGTGCGCAGCGCACTGGGAGCTTTAATTAAAGCTGTATTACAAACACGAGGTAACTTAAGATCATTTCTTATTATTGTGATATTTGTGCTGAACTAAAACCAGACAGAATGAGTTTTTGTCCTTAACAGTGGTTTATTAGAGTAGTTTAACAAACAGCTGAGATAAAACCGCATCTCCAACTTTCAGTTTCATTCTTCAGCCTCCGCCTCTCTTAAAGGAAAAGTTCGCTTTTTTAGACATTAAGTTTTATGTGTTCCTTCACCCACCCAGTGCTCTGTAAACTTTGACCCATTTCACACACACACCCCTGCTCAGAGATTTTCAGGGGAGAAGTGATTCAGAAAGGTAGTTCTGGCTAGTTTCGGGGGTGCTTTATCTGTGCCGTTTAGCCTCACAAAAGGATTAGCCTCTGAAAGCATGGCTAATTTGCATCTCACAAACAAAGAGAAAAAATTTACAACGTCACATTACAACGGGACTAGTTTTTGTCATTCGTATCCCTGCGCCGCTCACCGCAGCAGCTATAGAACGGCGTCACGTGACTCGCGTCTGGCTGCTAATCCTAGCTGTATGAGTGAAACAACAACTTCTAAAGTCACTTAAAAGTAGTTTTTCTTAAATATATCGAGCCATGGTGCATACCTGCAGGTTCCCAGGTTGTAACAATAAGGATGTTACAGGATCACCTTTTCGGTTTGACACTTTTCCTGCTAAGATCGTTTCTCTAAGGCATCAGTGGCTTTTAGCAATCGGCTACTCCAAGGATACTCGGCTGGAATGAGTCAAAACCTTTCGTTTGTGCAGTGCACACTTCAAAGAGGATGATTACATCAGGAAAAAGTTCGGGAAAAGTGAAAGACTGTTTTTGAAGAGTTCGGCCATACTAGAAATCTGGGTAAGTTTTGTTTTTAAAAAATTATTTATTCCGCTATGTCTGCCGTATTCATGCAATCATCTTCGCATTTTAGCGCATTATTTATGCAATCATCTTTACACCGATGGTTGATCATAGACTGCAGTAGCTTTGTCAACAATCTGTGTTGATGTGTGTGTTTTGTGTAGCAAATGCAGTTCTTCATCCGTGTACTCTGGCTCATAAAGATATCCTAGTAGTAAAATAAGTTTCTTCTTCATCTGATATAGTGTTAAAATGAAATTCGTCATCAGATGAGACGGAGTCTGACATGTTTTCGGCATTCGGCAGTGAAACAGCTGACATACGAAGCGCTGTTTAATATCCGCGGAGAGCGGCGCAGTGATACGAATGACAAAAACTAGTCCCGTTGTAATGTGACGTTGTAAATTTTTTCTCTTTGTTTGTGAGATGCAAATTAGCCATGCTTTCAGAGGCTAATCCTTTTGTGAGGCTAAACGGCGCAGATAAAGCGCCCCCGAAACTAGCCAGAACTACCTTTCTGAATCACTTCTCCCCTGAAAATCTCTGAGCAGGGGTGTGTGTGTGAAATGGGTCAAAGTTTACAGAGCACTGGGTGGGTGAAGGAACACATAAAACTTAATGTCTAAAAAAGCGAACTTTTCCTTTAAAGGAACAGTAACAGTAGACTACAATAGCACTCACTAACCATTACAACATTTAGAACCATTTTCATATATACTCTGTTGTTTCTGGTGTTTCATAATAAATTTTAAAAATTATATGATCTCTAATCATTTCCTAATAAACTCTGTTGGTTTATTTTTTAAGCAGAGGGACTTTAATCCTCATTTTCTGAATTTGGCAGAAAATCACATTGATGGTTCTTTTTTAAAATTATGTCAGCAGATTTTTTTCACAATAAAAATATGTATATTATATAAAGGTCAGAGGTCACTACAGAACCCAATTTTAAACAGTTACAAATCTGGAGCCCGTGAGGACATTGTATACGTGGTTCAAAAATGTCCTGCATCGTTGCAACCACTGGTCACTGACTAGCAGCTGATTTGTCACTATAAGTCACATGACCAGCACTGAACTTCCTCTCTCAATATGCAGCCGTGATCCGCCACATTTGACAATATGGACAGAAACAAAGATGAGTTGGAGGAGCGAATTAAGGGGGAAAACCTGCATCACCACGAAAAAACTGTCATGAATCTGAAACTTCACACAGTTTTCTGGGAGTTGTCAGTGACGGAGTGGAAACACCTTACACTGTTGTGATTGTTTTTTTGGTTTCTCTTTGGCTGCTCTGGAAAGAGGAAGCAGAAAACACAATAAGGAAATCAGCCATTACAGACCACTGTGCAAGAGAAAACCATATACTGGACTGGGCCAGCACACAGATCATAACAACAGAACAACAAAAATACAGACGATGGATAAAGGAAGCAATCGAGATAAGGAGACGTGGACCCAGGACCATGAATAGGGATGAAGGAGTGTACACGCTGGATCATTCANTCCCACATATTGGACATTCTTTTTCAGCAATCTAAAAATGAAAAAAATTGAAAAACATTACATGAATATGTAATAAACACTCAGAACAACCACTTAATTACACAAGAAAGATCTAACAGCATATAATGTCATAGGAAATGGTCAATTGACCTTTTGCCGAGCCCCGCCCCCCTTAGTTATTGTTGCTAAGTCCGACAAACAAGTGGGTGAAACACTGACCAGCTCAGCAGATTGCCGCGATGGAAAGAAGTAGACAGATGCGTGTCAGCGACATTTTTTGGAGCAATTCCTCCACAATATCATCCAGATCGAGGCAAAAAGGGTTACAGTATGCAGTGGAGGGATATATTCAAAATATAAAAATATGTGTCGGCTCCGCTGAGCGAAAGAAGTTGGGAGTTCGGAAGAAGGCGGAGTCCGGGAACGCGTGGATCCGAGGAGCGGTGGTGGGGATGCGGTGTGACCAAGATGAGTCAAGTGGCGTGGCTGTGGAGTTAGGCTGGTTGGTTTGTGAGTGAAGTTTACTCGGGGACTGGTACACGGAACATGGACCAGGAGGAGCACATGCATGAAGAACACACGATGACTGAGCGACGAGCGAGAGGTAAGTGAGCGTTTTGGATTATCTGGGAGGCGGACCTCCACCCAGCCGTGGGCTGAGAGCAATCATGCTTGGCTGTTGCTGGTTGAACTCAATGAGGAGGTTCTGAAGGGGAACGAAGGAGACTTGACTACTATCAAGGCTAATGCTTAGCTTCACCATCTTGTTTGAAGTTGTCGTACAGTAACAGTTGCTATGATGTGTGATTGGACAATGTCCTTTTTGTGGGCGGGGCCAGCGAAAGGCTAATTGTCTGTCTCTATTTAGTGCTTTCTAGTGTCTGATGACCTAGCAAAGACACTTTACTACACCGATCATTCACACACCCACACACATTCAAACTCTGATGGGGACGAATCACCAAATCACAGCAGCCCTGGGGCACACTGGCAGATGTGGAGCTGCCATACACACTCGGCACCTCAGGTTCCCCATGACAACCACCATCATGTCACTAGGTATAGTTTGGAATTGCTTTGAATTACCATTTCATCTTCAGATGAAGATATCTTCTCAATGCTAGTTTCAACATCCAGAGGGTCCTCAAACTCAGGTTGCTAAAAAAAAGCCCAGAGAAATTTGTTAAAAGTAGAGGCTGATGTCATAAACAAAGTACATACATAAATTAATAAATTCATATAGGTTACACAATTCCTATCATTTACCTGCTCATCTTCTGATGAAGTTATATTTGTAATACATTCTTGGACATGAAGAGCCAACACCTGCAGAGGCATTTCACGACTACACGACTTGCACATTGCTTTTGGCATCTTCTCATATTCCTTAGCATCATCTGGGAGTGGACTCAGATCTAGTTCCTCTTGTAGTGGAACAATGTAAATGACCGTTTTACCAGCTGCTGTTGCTGCCTTTAATTGGACTCCTGTGTAGCCCTCGGGATCTGGTGGAAGGACAGTAAGACGCCTGTGTCCATGGCCTCCTATAAATGAATGAAAGAGTGAAGTAGTTATTACATTAATTTATGTGAAAAATACATTGTGTAGGATTGCAAAGCACCTGATGCTTTTTTAAGCAGCCATCCTCCAGTTAAAACCTTCATTTTAGGATACGCTTCAGTCAGTTGGGTGGACACCTAACGATAAAGGAAAAAATCACCACAATTCCAATTGCGAATGTAACTTGCAAGATTCAAATGTGTAAATTGGTTTACATCTTATAGACTTAATACATCTCTTTGAACAGCCAATGTAAGAACTTTATTGTTATGAATTTTACCTGAACATGGTCCATGTCCTCTGAGATTGTGATGGTTCGTTTCCCAAGTCCTGCCAGAACATGCTCAAGTTCTTCTGAAGAATGTGGTGTAGTTTCAGCATTATTGTGGAGCAGGTAACAGTTACAACGAAAAGATTTGGGCACCTTTGTAGCTTTGGTTGTGTTACTGCCACAGAGGAAACGTCTTTTCCCCAATAATTTCTGCCGTTGAAAAAGAGCAGGAAACGATCTGCAAAGAAGTGAAAACAGTGTCACTAAACATGTGGCACAGTCAATTAAATAAAACAACATTGTACCTAAGCATTAATTGACTATATTAACTCTCACTCTATATTTATTTTTCAAAATGAAGCTGACATAAACCTGGTCATTTCTTGGTGTACAGTGGGGGTCAGATTCCGCCCCTGATTGGACTGTGTCTGGATCGGGAGCTGAAGTGTTTGGGACGTCTCTCCCTGCTGGTTAGGTACCCGAGTTGGCGTCTGGCCCTGAACTTCTTGCAAATTCTGCTGTAGCACACTGACCAAGGCATGTACCGCAGACGAAATGTCTCCACTGACATTTGTCTAGAGGGCCAATGTAGGCAGTTGAAATATATAATCAGTAATTACATATAACATAGCAGAGAATGTGCACACATTCGCTTTCAACTTCAAATTAGCTTAATAAAAAATGGAGGTGATCTGCCAGATACTCTGTTGTAATTTCGAATTTAGCTAAGGCTAACCTGGTTAGCCTCTAACAAGAGGCATTCGCTGCTCAATCACACTCAATAAGTTGAACAAAAACAAAACTTTTAACTGCATAAACGGCACATGAACACAAAATTAACTTACTGCAGATGAACGGCGGTCCGCCATCGCGCCATACACCACAGGTAAGCTACGCCGCTCCGCTCAAAAAACAACAGAAGCGCGGCTGCACTACACGGGCGGAAATGACGTC
The DNA here is from genome assembly GCA_006937985.1 of Aphyosemion australe. NCBI lineage: Eukaryota > Metazoa > Chordata > Actinopteri > Cyprinodontiformes > Nothobranchiidae > Aphyosemion > Aphyosemion australe. The sequence goes on from SSNS01000019.1 coordinate 1,187,993, forward strand.
TAACTCAAGCGCTTTCACCCAGATGTCAATCATTTTCCGGATAGCAAATGAGCACTAAGCCCGCCCCCGCATGTAAAATTAGGCTCAGCTTCGTAAACGAAAAGAAAGTATTGGAAACGTAAACTCAGGCTGAGAGCAGAGGAGGAAGAGAAACGTAAACTCGGCCACATTTTTTGTTTCATTTAGTTTCCCTTACTGAAAATTGTTTTTTTGTTTTTTGGTTCCAGTTTTAGTTACAAAGTCATATTTATTTTTTTTATTTACTGTTTTTATTTACAATTTATTTTTTCAAGTTTCAATTTTTTTTTGTTGGAATTTACAATTTATTTTTTCAAGTTTTCGATTTTTATCTGAATTTACAATTTATTTTTTCGAGTTTTCAATTTTTATTTTAATTTACAATTTATTTTTTCGAGTTTTCAATTTTTATTTTAATTTACAATTTATTTTTTCGAGTTTACAATTTTTATTTTAATTTACAATTTATTTTTTCGAGTTTACAATTTTTATTTTAATTTACAATTTATTTTTTCGAGTTTACAATTTTTATTTTAATTTACAATTTATTTTTTCGAGTTTACATGGAGCTGAGCCCATTTTAACCCCATACACTGGCTCATATTAAGCTCATATTATTCTACATCAGTGAGTTATAAAGATAAATTGAGTTTTTTGTTTAACTTTATTTAACAAATTAGTCATATGCATTGACATCTATAAAAAGCAGTCTGAGCTGTCGTAAAAAAGGCTTTTCCTTTTTAGTAAATTGAAAACTTCGTGTTTCCGGATGCCTGTGAATGCAGCGCGGCTCTACGGGGCGTGGCTAACATCCTGAAAGCCCGCCCCCTGCTCATAACTGCCCTCTCTTCTCCTGAACGCTGATGTGTTACTAGCGTCAAGCTTCCACAGCCTGAAAAATGTTCAAATTCGTCTCTAAATTGTTGCTTGTTTTTCTGCTGGCCTTCCCCTGCGGCCTCATATCAGTCGGTAAGTGTACTTCCGCTTCAGGACAGATACTTTTTGTTCTTTCTTCGTGTAAAATAACGTTTTAAGCTAATCTGTGCAGATATTGACGTGGCATGGTAATCAGCACCTAGCTAGTGGTTTCTGGCCATTTCAAAGTAAAACCAACTTGGATGTTTGATTTTAATATTTTAGGTTATAAAGATGAATTTGTCCAAACTTATGAAGTCGTTTACATTTAAACAACAACCAGCAGCTCCCTCCTGCTGGGACACGTCACCATAAGGTGGGATCTTGTGTTTAGGTTTGTTGATTCCTCTTAACTTTCAGTTTATTGCTCACATTTAGGGGGAAATAAACAGCAAAACCCTTTGGGGATTATTTTTTACCCTGTTTCAAGCATGGGTTCTTTGTAAAACTTTTTCCTAAAATTGAAATTGGATTGTTTATTCAAACTCTGTTAAAACTATGTTTTCAAAAGTAATCTGCTACCAAATGTGGTACAGATCTGAATTTTGTGCTCATCTGTCAAAGTTGGATGAAGTGAGGAGAAAAATATCGTCAGTCTTGTGGTGGATTTTCACCCGTTTACTGATTCCAGAAGTTTGGAAACAAAGCATTTGATCTCCAATAAATGCAAAGTCATTAAATATTTGCTTAATTGTGACTCTTTCCTTTAGGATCCACAAACATATTTATTCCAGTCCAGCTCCATCCTCTCATTCCAACTCACTGCTGCCTTCTTTCTGTGCAGGCCACGTTCACGCAGATTTAGACTCTGCCGAGGACTCTGTCGAAGATGCAGATGCTGCTGTCGATGAGGAGGAAGATGAGGAAGAGGTGGTTGTTGAAGAAGATCATTTACAGAATGCGGTGTGTTGAGTATCTCTAAGAGCTAGAGGCAGATTTTACATGCTGGCTGTGTTACAGTGTGATTTATTTGTTTATGTCATCAGGAAGGAGATGAAAACGACCATGAAGAAGCTTCTGATGTAACTTCTCACACTGATGCCGACACCACCATCCTCTTCATCACGGGTGAAGGTTTGTGAAGAGATCAATTATTTCTTTATTATTATTGGAAACAAGGTTTGCATAGCTTTGTTTGCACATATCTTTTGTGCTTAGGAGTTTAATTACACGTTTGTTGTGTTTATGTTCTGATGCATTTAGAGTTTCCTGCTAATGAGATTGTGAGGTTCCTGGTGGGATTCACCAATAAGGGAAGTGAAGCTTTCACTGTCCAGTCTCTGGAGGCCTCGTTCCGTTACCCCCAAGATTTCCAGTTCTTCATTCAAAATGTAAGTTTTGTCAGAAAACCAAACACGTTTAAATAGTCTATAAATATTTTATTATCTCCTACTCTTTATTGTGTTTCATTGAATCCCATTACCTGTTTTGTTTATTGTAAGCTAGCATCTTATTTTGTCATCACCTTCATTTTAAACCAGTAATATGTTTTAATGATCCAGGAATATAATTAGTAGGTTGTGTATGTAACTAGTTCACAGCGTTGCCCCTGAACACCGTAGTCCAGCCCCAGGCTCAGGCCTCCTTTGAGTACTCCTTCATCCCAGCTCAGCCCATGGCGGGACGGCCCTTCGGCCTCGTTATCCTCCTCAACTACCAGGACACTGAGGTAAAAAAAAAAGAATTAATTAGTTTTACTTCACTGATTCTTATTAAAGATATGCAACGTACACAAGGCTGCAGTATTCATTACTTTAATTTCACATGAAAGTCCGAATCAGAAGTCTTCTACAGTGATGCTAAAGGAACAAAACAAACTCTGGCTTTAGTTATTTTTATGAATTCTTCATGTTTAATATCACAGAAGAGGTAGGTAGATTTGGCTGTAATTAACATTTTCACCACTAGATGTCACTAACTCATCTACTAAGCTCTTTTCTGCTGTGGTAGTGGCCTTTAGATGTCCTGACAACTTTTGTTTTTGTTTTCTTAAAGTTTCACATAAAAGCTTTATGTAATCTGAACTTTGAGCGGAAACCTTTATTAGCAAACTAGTGTTTTAACAGCTTTAGTTTTCTGTTTTATTTTTGTTGGTTTTAACTTTTTCTTTACTTTTAAACATTTTTAGCTCAACCTAACTTACAGAAAACTTGCCTCATGTATCATAAAAGTTCAAGTTGCTTTTTAATAAAATTTTATTGTCTGTTTATTTTGTGCTGAGTGAGATCAGGAGTCTGAGGCACCCAATGATATCTATGGACATAAAAAAAAAGCAATATTTTACCCTTATTGTCAATGAAACGACCAAATACGGCCCAGTACGATCATTATTCCAGATTTATTTATTTTTCTGTTTATACAGAAGCATTAACAATTTTTGTTAACCGCCCACACACAGCTCTTTGTGTTATTGATTTTTTTTTTTCACTGCCTTTTTAATTTAATTAAAATTTTCAAGTTGTGTAACAAAAGTGAGAAGAAAAATCTGAGCTGGAGCCATTATTTTTTCCCACAGAAAATGTTCATTACATCTTTATTTCAGACTATAAAAACATTAACAGGTTTTCACACAGGATGGATTTCTTTTATCGTTAATAATCAGAATATACACATCAGGTTAAAGTGAAAAGAATCACAGATTTACCTTAAGAGTTGTTTCTGAAATCATTTGTTTGATCTAAATCATTTTGTGTGCTTTGATTCTTATAAATTCACCAGGGCTCCGTGTTCCAGACCGCTGTTTACAACCAGACCGTCACCATCACTGAGAGAGAAGACGGACTGGATGGAGAAACGTAAGCTCAGCCGATCCCGTTATTCACTCACGACACTCAAAATGCTCCAGCTGCAAAACAAATATAAGGACCACAAGCATTACTGTAGTCAGTAGGTGGAGGAGTTGAACTAATTTCAGCTCTGCTGCACAGTCCAACGGCTCTCTCAGACTAATAAATCAGAGGAGAAATACTGAAATAGAGGTGTGAAATTGGCACAAAGAAATGAGCTTTCTGTATTGTGTTGCTGGTGCAAGAAGCACAAAGTGTCACTGGCAAACTGGTTGAGTAAAACATGTCTCAGTACTAAAATTAGATGTTATTTATTTTTATTAACATTCTAGATAAATCTTGAAGTTCTATATTTTAAGTGGTGCTAAAAAAATAAGTAAACAAATAATGTTTTATGTGCAGAATGTTCATGTACGTGTTCCTGGCTGGTCTGGTGGCCCTTGTGCTGTTTGGGATGTACCAGGTCCTGGAGACGAGAACGGTATTCTGCATCTGAACCTGGGCTGAACTCTGATTATTAGAGGATAATTAGATTATTAACATAAATTGTCTTTCGTCATGTTTTCTGCAGAGAAAAAGGATTCCTGTGAAAATAGAGAAGGGCACTGCTGGAATTAACGACGTGGACATCAGCTGGATTCCTCAGGAGACTCTTAATGCCATGAGTATGTTCCTTTTTTCTGTTCAGTCTCTAATGTTAGCCTTATTTCTGTTAAAGTCACTAGTAATTATCCATGTCTTATATTTCCCCCCCTGTCTTACAGACAAGGCTTCCCCTAAGACGTCCCCAAGGAAAAGAACCAAAAGGGCAGCCGGGGTCGACCAGTAAGCTCCAGTCTGCTTCCAGGCCATCAAACCGCTCTACAGCGCAGCATCCCAGTTCCTGTTGACATGGGAATGCTGGTTTTGGAATTCAGAAATGGTTTTAATTTGACTTTTATCCTGATGAGCATGATGGACTTTAGCTGCTGTTAAACACTGACAGGATGTGTGTGCGTGTGTGTGTGTGTGTGTGTGTGTGTGTGTGTGTGTGTGTGTGTGTGTGTGTGTGTGTGAAAACACTATAAAGTGATTAAAGTTTGAAGAGATGAAGTAATAAAGTTTGTTTCATTCTAGTCGTGACATTATTATTATAGGGCTATTTCCTGCATCATCAGGGTAAAGTAGGTTGTATTGGTAGATTAATTTCTTCCCATTATCTCTACACCACTGTGCCTCATATCAGCCGTTCTGTCCTGGAAAGACTTTGTCAGAGGACGTGTGTCCTGGTGGTGGCAGCTGCAAGAACAATCAACATAACAGTGTTTGTGGCCTTTTCCAGTATTTTTCTGACCCTTTGAGGAAAAAGCGGAGAACCTCAGCCTCACATCAAAGGTGAAAACTCCCAGGCTGATTAACAAAGTTTTTTTTAATAAAACATTTTAAACAACAGTAAAAAAAATTTTTTGTCTTGTTTTCTTGGAGCTTTTATCTCAGTATTAATAGTTTTGGAAGCATGTGTCAGTAAATCAGACACAATTAGCCTGACATTAATGGATGACATCACTAGCAGCTTAATATAGTTAATAAACAGTCAGTGCTAAGTGGAGCTCAGCAAATGCTGGCGATGGGAAAGTCTCAGAACAAATATTAGATTGTCAAATAGAAACTTAATTAGAAATGATAAGAGTCATAAAGATAATTATTTTGGGATTCTTGGGCTTCCGTATTTAATTTTAGGGCATAATGATACATTAGAAATCTGAGAGGTCTTTGAATATATTGAGTCTTGGGAAAAACTCCATAAATCCTGATGGATTAAAAAAATGCATTAACTTGACACTAAACAAACAAAATCTAGATGGACGTCCTCACTTTGCACAGGATGCTCAGAAGTGTTTTTATGAAGGTATATGAACAATGAAGGTCTAACCTGCTGCAGCAGCAACAACCTCAGGAGAAGTAGATTAGTTCTGATCAGACTAAGGAGCTCATGTGAATGGGACCAGTTACGTCTGTCTGGCTTAAAACAAATCCCAAACATGGCACAGCAGTTCACCAAAATAATGAATAAATAATTACAGCACATTAAATGTCACATAAAATTATTTACAGAGTAATCCCAATCTCAGAAATTCCACTGATGTTTATGAAAATACTGATTTTTAGCCTTGACCTAAATTCCAGGTTTCATGATTATTGCTTCATAATTTCTTTCCAGAAATACAACTAATAAACTATATGTGTAAATAATCAAGTAATGTTAAAAACCAATTTGAGATTAAAATTTATTTGTAAATAGTCCCAGTCAAACTAGTAGTTAGCTCATCAATCTGATTAGACCTGATCTTGGTTTCTCCAAACTGATGTTGTTCAAAAAGCTACCATAGATAGATAGATAGATAGATAGATAGATAGATAGATAGATAGATAGATGGATGGATGGATGGATGGATGGATGGATGGATGGATGGATGGATGGGGAGCTGTCCGGTGCTGAAGATAGGGGAGGGTGGAGATGAGCTCACGCGCACCGGGGGGGCAGGTAACGTCAGCTCTCGGTCGGAGCAGGAAACAGACGGAGCATCAGCCACACACCCACCGAGTGTTTGTAGCTTTACCGTGGCTGATAAGACTCCGGTTCCGATGCACACCGGGTCGGGACCGCTAATCTGAGACCGAGCCCCGCGGTGCGTCCTCTCCTCCTCCTCCAGCATCCAGCGCCCTCCGCCCGGCCGGAAATGGGATGATATGGGATTGTTCATGTCGACCAAGATCGGAGCGGTTCTGGTATTTAGCTTTGGTAAGACCGACTCTACTGAACAGACGCTGTCTTTATTTGTTTTAATGTAATTCTATTATCGATGCGACCGCAGCTTTCTCTAAGATGTGATCTTATGATCACAGCTCATACAGCTCTGGAGCAATCAGATGATTTAACAGCTTTACTCATAAATGTGCTTCTTTTGTTTAATTCAAATATCCCAGAGCAGAAGAACCCACTCCCCACTGAGGAGGGTTGCCAATGAACCATGCTTTATGCTACAAATGTGTCAGAGATGAGGCTCTAAAGCAGAAATAATCTTTAAATCATGTTTGCTTTTTTCCCCCTACTATAAAAAAATATATAGTTTGAAATGATTTTAGATCGTGTTAAAAATTACATCAGCATCTCTGCACAAATAGTTTTGATTTTAAAGGTACATCTTTAGAAGTGTGTTTTTGTAGAAATGTTAGAAATAAATAATCTTTTAGTGTTGAACAACCACAGTTGGGAGAAACAAAGATTATGTCAGGATGGATGAGCTAACTGCTAGTCCAAACTGAGCTGGGATCAGTAAACTGATGTCAGCATATAACCACTCCAATATTAAAGCTAAAGCTATTTATTAACTTTCACATTGCTTTTATCATATGTCGATGTCACACTCTACCCACAATGCATTGCAAGATTGTCTGACATGTCACACCAAACAGCATTTAGAGGAATATCTGATATTATTTAGTTATGTATTATTTGTTTTCTCCAACAAATTCGAATTTAACAAATTATTTAGCTTGAAGAGTTTCTGTTCTAAACATGTCTAATGAGTATATTTTAAATTTCTTATTACATTTGATGTCAGCTCCAAATCAATGTGTTTAGTTTGGTGCTTTGGCCATTTTAAACAAACTCTGTGACATTTTCAAAGAGCACAAAATTCAAAATGCTGACTGACACGGCTGACGTTGTTGCAGTTTACACCTATTAATTGCATCTGGCGTTGTTACACCAACAACATGACTTTGATCTGATGGTTGTGGTTCTGCAGCTCCACCACACAAGGCACCCAGAGGTGTTTCATGATTAATTCTAGTTATTCTGGAGGAAACAATATTATTATTCCTGGTGAAAGTGCCTCAGCTCATGCAGGAAGTGCTACAGCTTGGAGTCACTGGTACAAATGCTTTGATATAAATCCTTAGAAATGAACTGACACTAATGTGAAGGTTCACTGGAGAAAAAAAAGTGTGATATTTGAGTCGTTTTAAGATTCAGTCAGAATTATTATCCAGACTGCGTGGCCTCAGCGTGGTTACAATACCTTATTGTGGAATTCCACTTTTAACAATCTCATTAAATAGGTCACAAATGTCTTATTATAATTGTGCCATGCCGTCTTTTTCATCTTTATTTTTTGTGCAGTGTTCCTGTTTCTTGCGGTGCCCGGAGACGGTGTAGATGTGAAGTGTGAGAGCGTTTATAGGGACTTTTCTGAATGTGTCCTGGAGCTGGGAGAGAGCATGGACAACTACCAGGAGAACGTGACCAGTGAGAGGGGAGTGGCAGCTGTGTGCAGGTGAAAGTGCATGAACGGCCAGCGTGCATCCCTGCATGCAGGACATGCACTGTAATTCACTTCAGTTTATTTCTACAGCACCAAATCACAGCAAGTCATCTCAAGGCATTTTACAAAGTAAACATTCCAATTATCAGTTTCCTATAAGAAACCCCAGCAGATTGCATGGAGTCTGTATGCTGGGGTTAAATAATAAAAAGACACATGCATTTCTTTAGGAGATAAAGAGCAGATGCTATTAAGTCAGAGGGAGACCAGAGACACTGTAAGCCATCGTGTTTAATAATTTATGAATTCTCTGCAGCAGTAATGAAAATCTGGGGGAGATTTTATGTCACTGTTTCTGCACAAACTCCACTCCAGCCCAGCGCTGTATCAAAGACAAAGATTTACACTCACAAGCCTTGTGTTGAAATTTGCCCACTTGTAATATTATGTGTGATGTTGTTTCACTCTCTGATGCTGTTGCCATGGCAAATGAAGCACAGTTTGACTTACTGGAGGCCAGTCGAGACATCTGAGCGATAGATTATTGGAAAACAAATTAATCCGAGACAGCCCATGCATGTGTGACGGGCTGCTGCCGGTGTGAATTCTGAGCGATGTTCTTTTTGTTCGCCCACAGCCACTGGGAAGCTTTCCACACGTGTGCTCTCACGGCACTGGCCGACTGTCAGGAGGAGGTCAGCTCCATCTGGGAGACTCTGAGGCAGGACTCCAGGAAGATCCGCTTCCAGGGAAGTCTGTTTGACCTGTGCAGCCCCAGCTCCTCCCCCAGCATAGGTTCGCCTTTCGCTGCTCTCATCCTGCCACTGGTGCTACTGGGGCCCAGCTGGTCCCCTGTATAGGTGGAGATAGCGGTGGGTCCGCTGCTCCTTACGTCTCAGCCCTGCTGAGCTCAAACTTTAAGCCAAGGATTCAAAAGAAACAATATTTTACCGTACATCTGCACATGTTGGTGGCAGGACAATCAGTGTTTGTGTTGATAAATAATTTGTGAAATCTTCTGAAAACACTAAAGCTGTTTCTCCCAGAATCACTGAGAGGAAAAAAATGCATTTCAGTTTAGTTTAACTCGGTTCCGGCAGATTAAAGCAATCGTTTTCTTTCATTTAAAATGTTTTCATGAACAGACATTAGCCCTTCAGTTCAACGTAAACTAACTTAGTGAAAACTCAATCTGCAGATTAAACCCTGATTTTAAAACAGCTGGTGGTCATAAAACACTCATTCTAACTGTGATGTCATCAGGATCAATAAAAAGAATAATTTAATGATTTAGCATAGGTGCCTAATGAATGATTACTTTTTATTTATATGCAGTACTGACAAGAAGTTAGAAAACCTGGCACACACACACACAGAGTTGCATGCCATCCTTTTTTATATATATGAACAACTGAAACTAAAGCTAATATTGAAGATGCTGGAGGAGATCCTGTTACTTAAGCAGCTTTTCTGTTTGTCCCGTTTCAAGTATTTTTGCCTCTCTTGTGTGTTTCGGCCCTGAGGAGAAAGCATGAAATGTGTCGTCATAAAATGACGTGTATTATTTAAGAAGATGAGACTAACGTGTGGTAGATGTAGGCTGTAGATATAGATATAAAGTCCATTTTGTTCCTTAAACCTGAACAACCTATAATATCAAACACACACACACGCACACGCACACACACTGAGCATGCTGAATTTTTAATAAACACGAGTGACAGGCTTCAAAATGTCAGACTACTTCTGTAGACAGCAGCTGCATGTTATTTCTCACGTTAGTGATGCATTATGGGTAATTAAGACAGAGAAGCACTTCACCAAGAATAACAGCAATATCCCTGCTTCCTCTCAAAAAGCAAATAAATAAACAAAAATAAAGTCCAAGGAAACTGAATAAATGTATAAATAAATAAATAAATAAATAAATAATAAAAATAAGATGTAAAGGGGAAAAGTCTCACGATGCCTTTGGTAAAACGTTGTGAAGTTGTCCAATGACAATCAAGCAACTTTATTATATTTTTCACTTTTTTTAATTCCACATTAAAACATTTCAGCCTTCAGTGACTGCAGCTTTGCACAGCTGCTAAAAAACACCAAAACCACACGTGTGACATCTCTGGACTCACAACGCTCTTTAGATTCATCAGCTGTTAATATGTAAAATACCTGTTTTAACGTTCTAGCTTCATTTTATTTACATGAACTCAACACGAGCACTCCCTCCAGACTAAAGATCATCTGCTTTTTTAAGCGTTCCACTATAAAAGATTTTTGTATGTTGTTGTTTTTTCTTCTATTTTATTAGATTTTTCTACACTTTTTCATTTTGATTTATATTTTCTTGTTTCATACGGTCATTTATTACCTCATTTAAAGCGTCTGTGTGAAATTTGGGTTGATTTTTAAACATTAATTTGTTTTGCATTATTCCTTCTCTTAAAATCCACATTTTAAAGTAAAAGGAAACAGCGTCAGATTTCCTGAACATTTTGCATTTTTCACTAACTGGTTTAGGCAAATCTAAACGTATGGTTCCAAAAATAGTTCCTCGCACGTGCATGAAAACGAAAATAGATTGTGTTTAATTTAACCTGGGAGAAAGTGTGAGGTGCATGACGTCAGGCGTTGTTCCCATCCACACATCCCCCACCCCGCTTAGCGCCAGGAGCATGTTTGTTCTAGTTGTTTCTGTTTATTTAACATTTCAGCGTCGTGTCGCCCGTTGTGTGCCTGGTGATGGAAACACAAAAATCAGTGTTGATGTTCTCAAAGCATGAGCAATATGTTCCTCTGCAGAGGGGAGCCTCCTCCCTTCATCTGCTGGTGATGGAAGCATGAAAGTGGTGCTGATCACAGTTTAAACAGAGCAACTCCTGATTGTAAACCATGTTCTGTTTGGTTTTTAACACAAATATTACACAACATGCAAAGCTGTATATGGAAGAGTAACATAATTGTAACAATAAAAGCACAAATGTTAGAAACAAGGATGGTGTGTGAATTTCTGTAAGACGTCCTGCAGATCATTGCATTTATTCCATTACTGGACGACCCGTGTCCTTTCCCTGAAGCAGAGAGCTGGTAATGAGGATCCCAACCAGCCTTTTCCGACTCGTTAGTGCGCTCCCATCTGCAGCTTCCACCTGGATACTTCCTGCAGAGGCTGAAGAGGGAGAAATTAAAGATCACTGCCTAGGGTGTAAACGCACATGGTCCTGATTAGCATTTTATTAGAGAGACTATCTGACTCTGAAGCGCAATGGATGATTAGATTTGACCTTTTTTTTCATCTGTTCAAAACAAGCTGGTAGTTTTTTAATTAAACAGCGATCAAGCAACATCTGGTGTCCTAAATGTGTTAAAATCACTGAATGTTTCTGAAACGCTGAAATCAAGAGATTCAGTCCTCAGAGTTAAACATTTTAGTTCCTTCTGTAATTATTAAAGACCAAGTTCACTGAGAAACCGTTTTGTACTTTTGTATTTTTGAAATTAGATCGGCCATCCTGAGTTTATCATGCAGGCTGAATGTGAAAATAGTCTCCTATCACCTGCATTAGCCACTGATATAAAATAGACGGGGAAATGCTCGGGTCAGAAAAAGACATTCAGATCTACGTCACACTGTCACTTAACTTTCATGGACTCACTCATCTTGACTCACGACAGGGAAGGCTGTTGTTGGTTTAGCATCCAGGAGAGTGCTGAGCAGGTCTAGTAGTAGTAGTAGAAGCTAACTGCTAGCATTAGCAACTCCACCACACAGCAGAACTCCTCCAGGCTTGTGTTATTTGCGGAGATAAAAAATCAACGTTGCAGAGCAAACAGAGTCAGTGGTAGAGTCGTGTTGCTGTTAGCCAATCAGAGACGATATGTACAAATATCAGGAATAAGACTCCAAATCCTGTCATGTTTTGCTCCCCTCTCCTCTGGTTCACCTCTAGTACCTATACCAGGAGCACCAGAGCTTTTTTCCCCCACAGAGATCGACTCACATGGCACCACTGCAAACGTGTTGAAAAAATGAGTGAACTTGGTCTTTAAAAATTTAAATATTCTGTTAAATTGGCCTTGTGTCAGAAACGTCTCTGCAGGTAAGTGGACTGTATGTTTTTAATACTATGAATGACATGGATGAGATCACTATAATAACAGAGCTGAGTATCTGATAACAGAAAACACCAAACAGTGAGTTTAACCAGAGAAAACCAGCTGATTTTAGCTTGGATTATGGAATAATTTAAAACAGTTAAATTATAAATGTGTTTGTAAAGAGAAAATTTCTGCATGATTCTGGATTTGATTGTTTTTTCCTATTTTGACCTCATGGTGGCGCTGTGGTATTAAAGTTAATAGTACTTATTTTTAGGTTTTCTGTATTTTTCTGAGTTTTTTCATATTTTCTATCTTCCTGTATTTCCATCTAAATTGTGGGACTTTTTTACACATTCAGTCCAGATTATTTTAGCCTTTGTAGAACTTTTACCCACCTTATCTTATGTCCATAACAGTCTTGGACTTTTAGGTGCTTTTTCTGAGAGAAAACAGAGATTCTCTCATGTTTAATTTCAGAATTTCTAAAACAGAATTTTTTTCTCAGAAATGATCCAAATGTGTTTTAGCAAAAGACTTTGATCTAATAATTTAACTTGATTCTTGACTCCTAATTAAAACGTCAGCAGATGGAACATCAGAAATCTGAAACAATAAATTAGTTCTCTTGATCTTTACAAGGTAAAAATCTAATAAATGACATGAAAGTAACTTTTTTCTGGATTTCCTTGTAACTGTGGTGCAGACAAGAGAGCTAAGTGTCAGAAAACTGTAAACTGGATCTTTTAGTTTATTTTTATACAGTCAAATGATGCTAATATAATAATAAACATCCTAATAAAATATCTAATTTGCCCCAAAAGCCATAAAACCTGCAGGATTTGCTCATTCTTGCATTAATTGACCAAGTTAGATATAAACCGTATGTGACAATAGAACAGAGAATGAGCAGCAAATTTTGTCTGAAATATATAAATTTAAATAGCACACTCTAAAACACGGTGGAGGTAATCATGCAGTGAAGCTGCTTTGCTGAGATAAAACAAAATCATTACCAACACATTTCAGGGCAAAATTAGGTTTGATTTTTGGTCTTTTAGAAAAAAGTTGATCCAAAACACAAATAAAAGCTCCAAAGAATGACTACAAAAGGGAATCAAATATTTTATATCCATTAGTCTGAGCTGGATGTCAAATCAAACCTGTAACTTCTCTAAATACAAGTCTGGAAAAAAGTCAAATTTAATGCAGAGACAAAATTAAAGCAGGAAGTTTGCATTTTTGACATTGGGTGTTAGTGTTAAAAGCAGCAAAGGCAAAACACTTTTCGATGATTTAAAGAAAAAGTTGCAGCAATGCACTTTATAACAAAACAGTGGGCTGATGCGAACTCATTTATTGCAAAAACATTTCTCCAGATTTGTCTTGTTTTTACTGTTCTAAATAAAATCTCATGTGCAAGAAGATGTAATGGAGGACCATCAAAGGGTGAGGTGAGAGTCTGTCTTACTGCTTCCATCCTGGAGGACCATTCCATCACTGCACCACTAGATGTGCACAACACATCCACAATCACCGAGCATCTAGAGAACATCAGACCGGTTCTCTCCAAGATCAGAACCGTGTAGCTCAACCAAAACTTAAAACAGTATTTGTAGTACTGGGTACAATTTCAACCCTACCGCAAGCTGAATATTTACAAATATAAAATGTATTAAATACATATGCAAAATACATTTTGTCATATGTAACATCAATGCTCAGGGAAATTTATTCTATGCTGAAACTGAGTGACATCTCAAGTAAAGGACACTGGCTTAGACTAGTTAGGAGTTAAATAATGAACGTGTATTCATTTGATTTACCAGACTGAAAGTCTGCTCAAAAGCTTCCAAACAGACATATAATGTTAATTTTACCCTTAAAAACATGAAGTTACCAAATACCTGTTATTATTTACTATTTCCCTACTCAGGAGTGAGAAATGCACTGCTGAAGAAAACCATGCTGCAGAACAAACATGCATGACCCAATATTTCTCAACGCAAAGAATGGAGAACATATGCTGTATGGGAGTTCTGACACTTAAAGGAAATCAGTTCATTTCAATAGATTTAAAGCATGAGAAGAGACACTGAGTTCTGCATGGCTGACGAGCTGTCTGCATTATCCACAAATAAAACAACACAGAACTAAACAGAGCTAGCTGGGAAGACGGCAAAACAAGTTCAACCAAAGAAAACAAAATACACATCAGGTCCGTTACAAGACTGAATCCACAAACGTTATCCAGACCGGTAAACCTGATTTAATGATCCTGACCAACAACATGCTGTTTCTGAAGCAGGAAACGTGATTGTATTTGATTAAGATGATTGAATAGTGTGAGAAAATTACAGTACACACACACACAGAGAGAGGATAATGTGCACGTTTAAAGAATAGAGAACATGACCGCTCAGACATGCAGCTCAACAAGTAGGAATGTATGAACTCTGTTAGAATGAAAGTTTAAACAGATGTTTACTTTAAAAACAATAAAGCAAATAGTTTTACATCTTACAGATAATACTGTTCAACATTTAATGAGCAGCTGTGAATAAATATCAAGTCACTTGATGATATGATGCAGAATAATCCAGTTTGTGTTTGGATTTTTGTTCCTTTCTTTGTTAAATCAACGATGACAAAAAACTTCACCATCTAGTTCTTTGTGGATTAAAATTCAGCGTGGTACCCAAAAAATAAGGATCACAGGTTGGATTTGGGTCCACTGTTGACGGGAATTGCCCTGAGCTCAGTCCGCATGCACAGGTACTCTCCGATTACGGCCATCAGCGCCATGCAGGCTACGTTGACGAGCCACCAGGACAGGGCAGAGGGAAGATGGGAGTTATAGATCCAGCAGCCGATCATGTGGAAAAAGTGGACGGTGACCGTGAAGTCCAGGCACTGTTTCCCTCGGCGGATGAAGAACCACAGACCAAGGGCACTGCCAAAATAAACATCAGCCAGGGTTGGTTGTTTCAGAGCAAAGTGTTCCTAATAAAAAAAATAACCAGCTGGAAGAAAACTGAACTTAAACTTGTGTTATCATGAATGATAAATATGGTGTTGGTGATTTCTGACTTTGGCTTTCATTTTCTCTGCTTCAGCTTTTAAAATCACATCACATTAAAATCACTGATTTTCTCCACATCTCTAATAGTGCAAGTAGCTGATTTTTTTCCACAATAAGAGCTCTAGAGTCTCTCATCATTTCTCACCAGGTAAGGGAGTTCAAGATGAATGCCATCATTGAGAGTCTCCCCTGCATGGTTGCAAACCCAAGGACCTGACAAAGAAAAACAAGTGGTATAAGAGTACAGAAATGAACAAAAAAATACATTTCATTTAACAAACTTACTTCATAGCTGAAAATCTGATCCAGTGATTTGCTACTTTGCACAAGGCTGTCCACTCCGGCCATCCACAGGCCCAAGAAGCTGTAGTAGATACACTGCATCAACACAATCTGACAGACGATGAGAACTGGGTCCCAGATGTAGCTGCGGAAGTTGCTGGCCATTGCTGACTGATGTTGCACATGCAGACCCAAAAGATGTTAGCAGCTGACACCAAGTGTCACCATCTGGCCAATATAGTGTGAGACCTTTAGTGTGGAACCTCACAATCTGAAAAGCACAGTGGAAGGTGTTACATTACTTCACATCCAGGCTTTTTATTCTAAACTAATAGATTTGAAAGAAAACTTTAGGTTATTAAGAGCAACAACTGTGATATGGAGACATTTGAGTTCAATTGCCAATAACTTAACTTTTCAAGTCAAGTCAAGTCAAACTTTATTTATATAGCACCTTTAAATGGCAACATCGTTGCCCCAAAGTGCTGCACAGCAATAATAGAAATAAAAACGAATAAAAATCAATTTAAAAGCCAACAGAGCCTTATAAAATATTAAGACCAAAGGCAAATAAGAAAAAAAAATTATGTAGCAAAGTTAAAAAATAAAAACAGATAAAAATGATATCACAGATAAAAAGATAAAAACAGACAAAGGGAAACCTGCAGTCGCTTAATTACATCTAAAATGCCAGTGCATACAAGTGTGTTTTCAGACGTACTTTAAAAGAGGCCAGCGTATCAGCCATCTTTACATCCAGGGGCAGGCTGTTCCACAGGGTAGGGGCGACTACAGAAAAAGCTCTAGCACCCTTGGTTTTCAGCCGGGATTTGCGTGTGGCTAACAGATGGAGATCAGCTGATCTAAGCACCCTGGATGGAACATACGGCTGAATAAGTTCACCCAAGTATGGTGGAGCCTGCCCACACAAACATTTAAAGACCAACAACAATATCTTATAATCAATCCTGTACTTAACAGGAAGCCAGTGGAGGTCAGCCAGTACAGGGGTGATATGGTCATACTTTCTTGTCCCTGTCAGAAGGCGAGCTGCCGCATTCTGAACACTCTGCAAGCGACCCACAGTGGCCTGTGGCAAACCGATATACAAAGCATTACAGTAGTCCAGCCGAGAGGATATAAAAACATGAATAAAAGTCTCAAAAAGATCACGAGGGACATAGGCCTTGATCCTACTCAATAATTTCAGCTGGAAGAAACTAGTCTTCACCACCGCACTGACCTGATCTGAAAAAGTGAGACCTGAGTCAAAGACAACCCCCAGATCCCTAACTGTGGGGTGACAATAGGAGGACAGATCTCCAAGAATGCCTTTTTTGTCCAGCAATGCAGTCGACCCAAAGGTAATTATCTCAGTCTTTCTCTCATTCAATTTGAGGAAGTTTGAGTCAAACCATGCCTGCACTTCTTTGAGGCAGTCTAACAGGTCCTGGGAGGGTGAATTACTGTTTGCTGGAATAGATACATAGATCTGTAGGTCATCCGCATATGTGTGGAACTGAATCCCATATTTTCTAAAGATTGATCCTAGTGGCAACATATATAAAGAGAAGAGTAGCGGACCCAGAACCGAACCCTGTGGCACCCCAAAATCCAATGATGCTCTAGATGACGAATATTTACCCAGGTGCACAGAGAACGTTCTCCCAGAGAGATATGACTGGAACCATTTAAGAGGTACACCCTTAATCCCAACCCATGCCTCAAGGCGAGACAAAAGGATCTCATGGTCCACAGTATCAAACGCTGCTGATAAATCCAGCAGGATCAGCACAGCGGAGTCACCGCGGTCCACGATCTGCAACAAATCGTTCAAGACTCGAACCAGAGCAGTCTCCGTACTGTGGTGCTGTCTAAAACCCGACTGGAAATGTTCTTGGATTTTATGGTTTTCCAGGTAGGTCTGCAGCTGCCCATAGACAACCTTTTCAATTACCTTCGACAAAAAAGGTAGCTTTGAAATTGGGCGATAATTATTCAAATCTTTAAACAAATGCAATAAAATTAAAATATGAGAGTCACCAAAAATTATCTTTATAACCTTTTTTAAAAAATCACCTCATAATCTGATTTTGCTGATGGAACAAATTCCACTAGAAACTCTTTCGATAATTATTGGTTCATTATTTAAAATTATTTTCTTTCATCTCATCTCAGGCTGAGAACTAATCCAAGTGTATACTGTTTGATCTAATGTATGTTTACCTTTTAAGTAATGTAATTAGTGTTGCTAGTACAATTAATGTGACTTTTAGCACAATTTAATATTGTATTTTACTTTATTATTACAAATGTTCCTAAATCTATCCCTTTACACCTTTAACTTAGTTATACTCTTTAAAACTGCTAACTTCATTTGTCAGTTAACACTACAAGCTGCTAACAGGTTAGCTGAACAAAACAATAATCAGCCAGTTAATGTTACAAACCCAGTGTCAATGTTTTATTTCAATTTTCCTACAGAAAGAACCTGTCCTGATATTCAGCTCAAATAAAAAATCAAACTGAAGTGTCACATGCGTGTTAATGTCGACGCTAAAGCCGTGTTGAACTCGTACGAAGAGGCGAAATGACGAGCCTGTTAGCATGTTTTCAACGTCAACTACATGTAAACATTAGAGAGAGAACGAGACTCACCTGGATAACTGGAGCGCAGATACTTTGGACTGCTCTATTTTCGTTTTCTATGACTTTAGATGCTCATTTAGGGCTTTATGAATCTTTAAAACCAGAAATAAATTAATATTGAACTAGCTAAACCTTATTCACGAAACACCGAAACACGTCACAGCCGTGGACCGGAAACAAAACTTCTTCTTCTTCATGAGTTTAATGATGGTTGGCAAATAGCGTTAAGGTGCTCTACCGCCACCAACTGGTACGAGGTATGTCTCCTCCTGGGCTGGGCATGGAGGATTTTAAAAGCATGTTAGGACAGGACTAACAGGAAAACATTACGTTGAAACTATAGACCTAGAACCCCCCGTTTAATATAAACATTTTAGACAAAGCAGCCACACACACACACGCACGCACGCACGCACGCACGCACGCACGCACGCACGCACGCACACACACACACACACACACACACACACACACACACACACACATGTTTATGTGATATCTGTGACTACAAACATATCAGATCATACGCCCTCTGGTGGCAACAAGGCGAAACTAAATCCACGGTAGAGTTAGAGGAATTTATTTTTAATTATTAATAGGTAATATAAAATAAATATATTTAATTATAAAATTTGACCAGCAAAAGTTTATTATTTCTAATCAAACATGTCAGATATATGTTTATAGTCTTATTCCTGATATAGGGCAACATTTATTGTAAGTAAAATTCATTAACTACATTTTAACAAATGGAATCACGTTTTTTCATAATAAAGAATAAACAATAGGTTGATTAAAATGTTTTAGTTAGCAGTAATTGTAGAGACACAAAGTAATAAATACAAACTAAAACAAGGACAGTAGATTAACAATAATCTGCTCCTGTCCAGTGGGTGGCAGTACTGAGTCAGGAAACGGTCTCGTTGAACTTTAAACACTTAACATGTAACTGTGTTAAACTTTAAGTTTAACACCGATATGGAATTATTTAATTATTGACGAGGTTGCGGACACGTAGGTCGACCTCCTTATCCGTTAAGGTGGTTTATTCATCTCTACATCTTTCTGTACAATCTCAGACTGCTTTACTGCTCACACTTCAGTAAGAAAACTTTTTAACTTTGATGTTTTTCCTACACGACAGAAAAGCTAAAGTTGCTACAATGTTTGTGTGCAGCCTCTAAAATCTCCCGAATGTTTATTTAAACTTTCTGCAGAAGGTTCCGCCCGACTGCTCGTCTGTGGCACTGGTAAACTTTCACCTGGTTGACTTGCTCTTTGCTCTCTTTGACTTCTTAACAGAGCCTCTGTTTTATTTCTAGAGATAATCGCAACTCTGACTGAAATATAAACGGATTTAGCCAATTGTTAAACATGTTTACATGTTTGCCTAAATGTTTAAACATTTAGCAACACCGGGATAATAAAAATGTTAAATAATCGTGTGTTTTTACCACTAATGCATGCCTTTGCCCCAAGCCACAAGTACTTTAATTATAATGTTGAGTATTCATTTAAATTAATAATCGGTTTTCCATTTTTGGACATAAAGTGTTTACTATTAATTAAAAATCACAACGTTCTTTAAAATGATAATTGACCTGCACCTTCAGAGTCAGAGGAGCCCAATTCACTATCTCAGACACTACAAATAATGAATGACAAAAAAGGTTTGGGTCAAGTCTGTGAGAAAACTAAAAACATTTATTATTATTATTATTTCTGTGCTAATTGTAAGAAAATATGTGAAGCAACTTGACTGAGTTTATACATGCAAACAAATAGTAAAACAATAAAATAGTGGCATCTGAGTTGAGCTTTTAACTTCTTTGATTTCTGTGCTTTGTAAGCACAAAGTTCAAAGGTTAATTTCTAACACATGAGCAGCACACAGCTCTGCCTGGTTGACATTTTGTGACTTTAGATCTCCAATTACTGGAGCAGAACAGCCTTGTTTTACTAACCTGTCACCACAGAAGGATTGTATTGTTTGTTCTTTTCACAGGGCAGCAAAAGACGCTGTAATGTTCAGAGCACGTGTGAGTGTGACAGCGATGCAGCTGCTCGTCAACATGGAGATGAAACCATGTTTTAGTTTTTACAGAAAACTGCCAAGTCTGCAGCAGCTTTCAGGTGAGATTTATCTTTTTGCACAAAAAAATGTTTGCTTAGAAAAGAAGTATTACATTCTTTTTCTCAAATAAAATATTATTGATCTGCAGCTTTTGCATAAAGTTCTGAGAAATGCCTGTTTGGTTGTGCATTTTTAATTTTCCTTCACAGAAAGCATTTTAAGATCAGCTCTTTTATGTGTTTTCAGTTCGGTGGAAGAGCGGCATCAGACCAGCCCCTTTACTTACAGTCGCCCCTGTTCGAGCTCTCGTAGACGAACAGATCAGCATCCGAGGGTGTTTCCTGACCCCCCACAGTGCTGTCACACTGTCTGCACGGATGCACAGTGACGAGGGAGACCTGTGGGAGTCATTCGCGCATTTTAACACAAATGCAAGCGGCACTTTTAGCTGTGAGTACAACTGATGAATTGCATGTAATTTAATACCAGTAAATAAGGAACTGGTCTCCAAAAATAGTTAGGAAATTCAAAATTGTGTGTTTTTAAAGGTACAATAAGTAAGAATTCTACAATGAAATAATCACAAAACAGTCTGTCTCATTCATGTTGGAAGGAAGGTTACACTGAAACAGATTTCCTTCCCAGCCGGCTGGGTGGAGGCCTGTTTTTCTTCTTTTAAAAACGCTGAAGAGGAACATAGTCATTATGTTTGTGGATTTTATTTGCTAGCTAGTCAGCATGTGTACTGTGGGGTTGATTAACTTTGTTTTTTTTATGGTATTTTTGAAATTTTATTTCTTTATTTTTGTCCTGTCGCCTCCACAGCAACTAACGATCACTCAGTCGGAGGCTCTTATTTGGGCTGTGAGCCGATGGGACTCTTCTGGGGGATGCAGCCGGCTCCCGGATCAAGAGAAGGTTTGAGGCAGGTGATGAAAGCGAGCTTGATGAAAACTTTGTGGAATTAAATCCAAGTATTTGTCATGTCGCACTCTGGTGAAAAACCCAAGGAATCTAATTGTAAGTCCTGTTTCTTATGTAGTGATGAGCCTGTTCATTATCAACAGGAAGGTCATTTAAGGTCATGTTTTCCTCACACCTTTATGACCGCAGTCAATCACAAATGATAAAATCTGATACTGATCTTGTTCTACAACCACAAGTTGGAACAGGTTTAAACAAACAAAGCAAATGGGAAGTGAAATAATGAATGGCTTCTGTTAGCATGTGCAGAAAAGATCAAAGTATCTCTCTAGGCCATGTGATTGCACCCGTGCCCTGGGGAAATGTGTGATGGTACTCGCTGAGATTTTAGAACATTTATAAAAAAGTTGAAAAATATCTTTGGTTACTCTGTCATAAATAAAATATGTCACTTCATCATGATTTTTCGTGGATTTATGCACAGAAATGGAAGAAGTAAAACTTATTTTACACAATTTCCTTTTTTTCACCTTTATTTCAGTTATTATAAAGAAAATTATTTTACAACACAGTAATTCCACTTGCCGTACTTAAATGAAAAGGAGCAGACAGAAGAAAATCTTATATGAAGTCTGCCCCACTCACACAAGTAAATCAGTCATAACAATAAACTAAACGTTAACACATAAAGAGTCAAATGCCTATAGCATGGCCAAACTTTAACAAGTAAATACTTCATCTATTGAAACAATAACATAACACCATTAAAATCCATTACAAAAACCAGGAGAGATAAAAGGAACGCTGAAATGTTCTCATCTTCTACAGGCTGAGGAAGAGGAACGTGGAGATGCCTTACCTGGTGCGTATCTCCTTACTGGATGGCCACGTTTCCCCCAGTGAAGACCACACCACCGAGATGGCTGCTGTGAACGCAGAGCGCTGGTACCTTTCACCAGGAGTGAAGAGAATAGATACCCTTCAAAATGGAATTGTAGGAGCATTATTCTTACCTCCTGGTGAGTTTTTATGTGATTTTCTTACCTCTACAGACCTGAGTTGGTGTCTTTACACGCCCAGATGCAACAGAAGCGTAACTAGTAAGTGTTTCTGTGGTTTACTGAAGGCCCAGGCCCATTCCCAGCCATGCTGGATCTGTGGGGAATGGGTGGAGGACTGCAGGAGTACCGCGCCTCGCTGCTGGCGTCCAAAGGCTTTGTTACTCTTTCTCTCGCCTACATAGGACACAAAGATCTACCTGGTCCACCGAACCGAGTCAATGTTGGTGATTCATATTTTAAGGTAGGATAAAATGTTGCGTTTTTGCCTAAATGTACAGTTCCGATCAAAAGGTCAAGGTCAAGGTCAAGGTCACTTGGCCAAAAATCATATGTTGCATGGTTGGCTCTAAACAAGGTTCCGTGTGGAGCTTCAACATGCAACAAGAAATGGGAGTGAGACAAACATTTTCTGAGCAGCAATTTATTGATAACAATGTTAAAACTGAAACAGGCTGTTTTAAAGCTGATCAAAAGCTTAAGACCACACCTAAAAACAAATCATAAACCTCCGGCCCAAACAGAAATCAAAGTTCAGAACATGAACTCAGTAATGAGTTGCTCCACCATCATTCTTCATCATGTCAAAATTTTGTTGCAGCATGTTTGATGCAAGCGTTTCTATCAGGTGAGTGGGAACATTGCTCCCAGATGGCCGCACGAATGTTATCTGCTGTCTGGAACTGGCGTCCATTTTGTAAACTTCCCATGCCATCCATCCTCAAAGGTTCTCAATTGGATTTAAATCAGGAGAACACCCAGGATGGTCCAAAAGAGCGGTGTTATTCTCCTGGAAGAAGGTCATTATCCTGCAGACATTCTGTGCTGTAGCGTTGTCCTGTTGCAAACCCCAGTGGTTACCACACAGACGAGGGCCCTCGGTCATGAGGGATGCTCTCTGCAACGTCTGGATCGTTTGATGCCCCTGTACCTTCTGGAGCTCCTTTGTTCCGCTGAAGGAAAAAGCACCATAGACCATTATGTAAATCTATGACAATTAATCCACATGTATTTTTGCACAGATTTGGCCTTTTAAAGATATGTAGTCTTAAAGTTTTGATCATCTGTAAAAGATCCTGTTTAAGTTTAAGCAATGCTCCCGTTTCTTGTTGCATGTTGAAGCTCTGCTTGGAACCTTGTTAAGGTCCAATAATGCAAAATGTGATTTCTGGCCATTTTTCATGTGGTCTTAAACTTTTGATCGGGACTATTTCATAGTCCCATTTTTTTCCTGATTGTTTTATTGTTTCTTGAAAATATTCCAATTGCTGTCTCCGGACAGGCAGCATTCCAGCTGCTCCAGGACCACCCTCAGGTCGTCTCAGACAGAGTCGGGATCATCGGCCTCTCCTTTGGATGCTACGTGACGCTCCGCATTGCAACCCGAACCGGAGTTAAAGTTGGTCACAGAGCTTACTGTTTGCTTTTATACCTGGTTTAACTATAATAAAGCAGGTTTATGAATAAATAAATACAATCTCTATCTATTCTGGTAAATGGGACTGTTTTTGAGCTTTTAAAAATAATGTTTTCATGTTTCCTTCTCCTCTCCAGCCTGCGTGTTTGGTTTGCATCAACGGGCCGGTTGGAAGTACGGTGATTCTCTCAGATTCAGAGGGCAGGACTGAAATATTTGACAGGTAAACAAAAGTTTAATCCTAAGAACTTTATTCATCTGTTTCCAGGCATCAATTATGAACCCTCAATCCAGCTGCTTGGCATATGATGCTGCCATTTGACTTATTGTGTTAATAATCCAGCCTCTGGGGCCCCTAAGGTTTCCAGCTTTTAAAACATCCAAAACAGCACCAGTAATTAAACTGGTATCTTTACAAGGTAAACAACCCAGTTTACGATTGTAATGAAGTTTCATCAAGGGCGTCAGTTTGTTTTTAAATTGCTGGGGACAATAACCTTACACTTGAGTGGGGTTTAACGATTGGTGGGGACAATCATTATTCCTGTATTACCAGTGTGCATTATCCTGAAATTGGTTTAATTATGCACTGAACTTATTTGGAATGCATTGTTTAAATTTGATTCTTTTTCTCATTCATTTGGCTACATTTTTTTGTTGCTTTTTTATATGAAGCTGAAGTTGGTTCCCTTTGTAAGTGTCTAACTCAGAAAGGTCAGTTCCCACAATTTTTTCCACCCCCAGTATCTTTAACCTGCTGTAATTATAAAATGTAAAAAGTTTTATTTCATGGGTGACCAATCAGAACTCTTGAAATAAATGTGCTGTTTATAAATGCTGCAACATAGGTTACTATTATATAGAACTAATATAATATAGAATTCAGGTTTGGGCAAGTGAAGTAATATGGTTTACATCAATATAAAAGAATCAGGTCATATAAAGTGATTCAATTTAGTTTCTGCGAAGTCAAATATTTTGGATATAAAAATAGGACATGAATTTTTTTCATTTGAGTAAGGTTGTTCTTTTTACAGTGTATGATAATCCAAACTCATAATAAAAAAAAGAAGAAAGTGGCCTTCTTTGAACTAAAGGTTTCACAAATTACCACCTGGAATTTATGGATTCTGCTGTTAATGTAGAATAATCTAATTCAGGTTAGAAGGGTCTAGATGTTGTTGTTTTTACACCAGACCTAAAATGCAATAAAGTTCTGAAATTTGTTTTTTATACTGTCACGTGTCAAATAAAAGTTTCACCAATCACAAACTGTAATTTAAGGACTCTGCTATTAATCTAAGATAATCTAATTAAGGTTTGAAAAATCTAAGTATTGTAGTTTTTGAGCAGAGCCTGTTCTAATGTGGTCTACAGGTAAAACTGGAAAATGATAATCTGATGTAAAAGTCCACTTATGTCAGTAATCCAGCTCAGACTGAGAGACCATCTAAAGGCTCAGGAACCCTCTGCGGGTGTTCTGGATTCATCAGCTGATTAGAGTGTGACACTGAGTCTACAATATTGAATCTCTTCACAATATTCTGATTGTCTGAGATTCTGAATGTGGGGTTTTCATCAGCTGTAGCCATAATCATCACAATCATAACAAATAAAGGCTGAAATATCTGGCTTTGCATGGAATGAGTCTGTCTCATAGATTAGTTTCACCTTTTAGGTTGAATTACTGACAATGAACTTTTGCATGATATTCCAATTTGTCGTGTTTCACCTGTAGATGCATAAAAGTGCTGAAAACTGCTTTCTTTGACATTTCACAAATCAACGTTTCAAATATCGTCAACTATCTTTAAAGGATTTTACTATTGGTGCAGAAAAACTCTAGTCCAGGTTTGAAAAGTCTAATCTTTGTAGTTTTATAATTAGAGCAGGTTAAAGATGCTCTGGGGAAATTAGTAAGAATTGCCCTTTCTGACGCTGAAACTAAAAAGGGAACCAACTTCAGCTTCTTCTGGTAGGTCTTACCAGAAGTCTGCATGCATTTAACGAAACATTTAATAAATGTTAATCAGGACTCCTGTAACATATTCACCAGTCCACATCCAGACAGAATTATCCTCTATTGTCTCATGATCAGCTGCAGCTGGGATGTTTATGCCCACATTCCCACTTTCAACTGAAGCTCACTCCTCCTCTGGTTTGACTTTTCTTTCTTGTGATTACTCTCCCGATCTAGATTTCCGTTTGGATCTCTCCTCCGTCGATCCACCTGCCTGACGGCGCATCTGGCCTCTAGTTCAGATGCTGCGTGCTGTCAATCATTGCGGGAGCGTGCACGGTGTCGGCTAATTCGACTTCTTTTCTTTCCTCCTGCCTGGGCTAATGGTAGCTCATGATGCTGTGTGCTCGGCGCGCAGCAGCGTTGCGCCTTTTGTGCATTTGGAGAGAATGCGTACTCGTGCGCAAAACGAGGCCGCTCATGGACAACGTGTTTTGCGTATCCAGATCAAATAAGATGTTTGAGCACAGTGAGGCTGTAGTTCTCTTGTGGTTCGAGCAGAGCGCGCTGGGAGTGCAGCTTGTAATGAGCGCGCACGATTTTATCACTTGGGCGGTGCGGAGCATCTGGAAAAACGCATATCAACAATGGAATGTAGAGATTTTTGCCGTAATACCGGTGCGCAATGGTGCGGGTTTCAATGATCAGCAGGAGAGGGAGAGGGGAAAACACAGCGAGACAAACACAGAGGGACCAGGCAGTAAAGTTTTTGAGCTAAACTGCGGGAAAAATGTGGGTGTTACGGTGGCCCTGAAGTGCAAACCACACCAACAAATCACTAAACACAACAACAGATTGAGAAACACAAGCAAATTCAGAAACACTACAACAAAATTGAGAATCACAAAAACAAATTAAGAATCACAAAAACAAATTAAGAATCACAAAAACAAATTAAGAATCACAAACACAAAAGTGAAATTTGTTATTCCAGATTCCTAGTAAACCATTCATGTTTCACTTTTATTCTTTCCTCTCAGGCACAGATATTAGCAGGTCTAGCGTCCACTCCTCTGAAACTGCTTTTACATTTTTGGAATTCCTAACATTCCTACCAGCTGTTTCATCACTAATGTATGATCCACCCCTAATCGGATAAGTTTTTATTTTTAGCTACCAGAAATACTGGACGTATGATGATCAAGGTCATGTCATTTTCAAAGAGGTCTCCTTGCCTGCCAATCTTCCCCCTGACAGCATTGTGGAGGTAATACACCTGCTTTTAATACAAAAACACATTCAGATCTGACATTAAGCATGAAAACCACTATTTTTTTTAAATTCTGGATTATTATCCTGGTTTTTATCAAACCATATTCATCTCTGACATATTTTGAGTTATTCTGCTTTGTTTTTGCAGCTGGAGAAGATCGATTGTCCTCTGATGTACATAGTGGGTGAAGACGACCTGAGTGCCTCAAGCACTGAAAACGCCGATATGGTAAAATTCAGTTAACTTTAATTCTGTAAGAAGACCGGTGTGATGTACATTAAGAATCAGACCAAAGAGGCAGTAAATGATCATGTGATTTATTGATAATCAGGTTGAGGAATCTCTGAGATCTGCTGGGAAATCCCACCTGTTCACCCGCCTGTCGTACCCCGGCGCCGGTCACCTGATTGAGCCGCCTTACTCACCAAACGCTCGAGCATCCTTGTGGTCCGTCAAACCCAAGAAAGGTGAGCGTTAACCTCATTTGTAGTGCAAACACAAACTGTCCTGTTTTATGCTATCGTGTGAATGATTTGGTTTCTTCCTGCAGTGATCACCCTGTGGGGGGGGCACCCTGCCCCTCACGCCGCTGCACAGGAAGATGCCTGGGAGAAGGTCCTGAACTTCTTGGACAACAACCTGAGACGCTGAACTTCTGCAGAATCAGCAGAAAGACGCTGAACGTGAAATTTAATCTGATAGATTGAAATACACAGAAGTGAAGAATGAGAATTATTTACACACACAAAGAATGTTCTGTGTTTAAAAACTCTGATTCTAATCATTGATGTTCATCAAACTACAGCTTCTCCACAGAGGAATGTCCGTGTCAGAGCTGTTTGTTCGCGTCGATCAGGGAAGACAGGTTCTACCGGAGAAGTTTGGACTCACCGCATTAGTTTACATCAGTGTGAAAATGTCTGTTTTATACTTTCCTGGACTGTATTATTCATAAACAACAGTTTTTCTGCTCTGCTTTCTAAAGATCAGGCTGCATACAGGAGGAATGGAGCTGAAGCTACATTCAGACGCAGCTTTTCTAGTCTTATGAGTGGTGATCATGGTGAGGCGAGTGCCATGTTCAGCACATTTCATTCTCCACACGCTGAATCTGATGATTTACACGTGCAAGAGCACTGCACACATGCTCCATATGATCATTTCTATTCCTGGTCCTGGCAGAATAAATATTATTGTGCTTTAATCATATTCAGTTGCACTTTCAAGCATTAAAATAAAAGTACTTTCAAAACCTTGAGAAGGCCACATTAAAGTGACAGTGTGTAGTTTCCTGGTGATAGGGGGCAGTACATACATTTCAGGGTAGTTTTACACCATATCTCCGTGACTGTCGCTAGTTTATAAAAAACATTACGGTAAATGTGAGCAGCAAACATGTGACCTCGGCGTGACTCCTCAGACTTTGATAGTCCTTCAGTTAATTCCATCGAGAGAATGCAATGCTGCTGCTAGTTTTCTGGCGGTGTCGGTTCCAGATCTGCTCGGGGTCCTGCACCTGCTGATGACGTCAAACTACGGCAATACCACTCAGCCAAAATATATTGCATCGCTTTTTTGATTCTGTTCTTTCATATAGGTTTTGGAAAAAGTTTTGTTATTGAATTCATGTTTCTTACCACCTAAATGTTTTCCAACATGGTGACATAACTACCGTAAATTGTACGTCCAGCCAATCATCTAGTGTGATGTCATCGGTAGGCGCACGACCCCGAGTCGGCTCAAATAGAAGGAAACATGACGTCTAATATGGCGTCCCCCAGAGACTTATACCCGCGCCCTATGTATTTTAGACCTGATTTTAATGGTTATTTGTTACAAAACCGCCAATATTTTTCAACAACTAGACATCATTTTATTCATTTTCAACATTTCGATGGATATTTCCAGAAATTAATGGTAAAAACTACACATTGTCAGTTAAAAACCAATTTTTAAGGATGTCAAGCACCTGTCAGAACAGAAAGACACATTTATAGATGACTTTTGTATTTTCATATGGTGTTTTAAAAAAACTTAAATGAAGATGGTGAATGAATTAAAATCTTGTGTTTTTCTTTTGGATTGTCTCTGTAGTTAAAAATACACAATATTCAGTCATAAAGCTGTTTTTAATCACATAAATTATAAACTGCCTTTGTGTTTTTGATCGAACCATCTTGGTTTTCACAATAATTACCCAACATACCACCTCCGAAGAGATGTAAAAAGAATTTTCTGTCACAAAATAATCCTCTCCCACCAACACACTGAATTATAATTACATTTAAGTTGCATGATATTTCTTCTGTGTTCCATTAACAGAAACCCTCAAACCTATTTATTTTATTGTGTTCAGTAATATAACATGGTCAGGCGATGCGTTCAGGGTCTCCTGGACCTCTCAGTGGCCCTCCAGTCTCAACAAATTAATGAGATACAACATAAAACAAGGATCCAGCTGCCAAGTGTTTTAAACACAATGAGTCGCACGTCTAAAAAATGAAGGGAAGCCTTTTCTTTTTTCCTTAAATATTTAATTGGTCAAGCAGCTGATTAATCATCATGATGCTTCGGGGTGAAGAACTCGTGGCACGCTGAAGTGACCATGGCGATGAGGGCTGTGAACTCCTGGAAGTCGATCTCCAGGTCCCTGTTTTGATCCAGATCAGCGAACAGCTCATCCAGGATGTCGTTGTCATGGATTTTCTGATGGGCAACAAAATCATTTCAAAGAAATTAAACGAAACACTGGAGAGAGCTAAAATTCTGCACCAGAACCTAAAAGCTGATGGACAGGTTAAGGTCATTCTGAGTGCGTGAATCATTAAACAATATTTGCCGCTAAATACACATCAGATATTAGATCTATGACTCACCATTATGAAATGACTCATTTCATTGTTGATGAGTGCTTTAAGCTGTGCTTTCTTCAGTTTACAGCTGTGACCCGAGTACTTGTGGAAAACCCGGACAATAGTGGCCATGCCACTCTCCAGGTCTGACATAACGTCCTTTGAGGCCTGCAACAGAAAATAACAAGTCTTATTAATATATCCCACTCCACACTTTCCTGTTATTACATGCATGCTTAATTTTGTTCATATCTTGTTAGAAAATGGTTCCTAGAATCAAAAATCTGTCCCGGATCAGTTCTCACCTCCATCTGCAGCAGCTCCTCCGTCCTGTATGGATCCCGAGTGCAACTGAGACTAAATAGTCGAGTGTTGTCGACCTCGCCCACAATACTGTGGACAAGGAGCTGTATTGATCAACCACATGAAGGCCTCTCATCTGCCGCTCACTACATAATGCATGTCTAATGGATGTTAGCGGTCAGAGCTTCGGCTAGAAACAATATGCTCATAGAACGTGTCATTTTCCTGGTGTGTGTGTGTGTGTGTGTGTGTGTGTGTGAGATAAAGTGACCCACACTTATATAGAGCCTTTCAGAGTCAGAGGACTCAACAGCACTTTACATCCATTCACACACTGGTGGTGATGAGCTACAGTGTAGCCACAGCTGCCCTGGGGCACGCCGACGGAGGCGAGGCTGTCGAGCACAAGCACCACCGGTCCCTCCAACCGACATATCCTTTTATGAATCCTAATTCACTAGATCTGAACTTTTGCTTAAACCCCTGCAGGTCAACCACATGGACGAGCACATTGTAGTTTGTCATATTAAAACATGCACTGACATAAACAAAATGTTATTATTATTATTATCACACATAAAATTTGTAATACCTCAAATTCATAAAAAAAATGTTTTGCTTTCATCTTGTGGACATTAAATAGTAAAGTAAAACATTACATCCAGTTATTCTTGACATATTTTCTGTGTAGACGTTTGCTTTGGACAAAGAAAATGATGCAAATGTAATGTCATAATCAATCAACCCTGTGCTTTATATGTTATTACGCTCCTGAAACAATAAAGCTTTATGAGAATTAAAATCCAGACCATTTTCATTGCACGATACCTAAATGGAACAGGATAGAAATGTCAACCCTGCGTGAGAAAAACACAGCAGCACATCATTTAGCAAATGCAAATAGCCTGTTTGCAGAGAATTTGATTACAAAACAACTGTGAAATGCTCAGCTGAGTCAGGTAACATCAAGAGAACTATCGTTAAAAGTTAGCACTTTTGTAATATTCATCAGATTTGCTCTCAGCTTCATATTTAAGGTGAACTTCAACAGCGAAACACATGAGGGATGTTGTGGCGTTGCTTTCACAGACCTCTAATGAGGCCAAAGACATCGATCAGATCAGTGGCTTAAGAATGTTGATGTAGAAAAACCCAAATGAGGATGTTCTTCAGACTTGGACACTTAAGCCTTTCTTCTAATAAATCTACCCTCAGATGTGATTATTGTGGCTCAGCTACTCTATTATATTTCCTGAACAGAGCATGTAGGACAGGATGTTCTCCTGTCAGTAATTTTCCACTCAGCTGGTTCCTGCAGGACACTAATTCACTGGCTTTTGCAGCTCAGATTATCGTATTTTCAGCATTCGAACCAAGAAAAACAAACCTACAGCAAAGCTCTGTTCTGCAGCCGAGCAGTTTAAAGAGCTTCAATTGTTACGGTCTAAAAGCCATAAAGTAACCCAGAGTCTGACACTCTGATGATAGATGGTGCTTTCAGGAAGTAAAGTGGAGATGAGAGATTTATAGATGTTGTGACATGGGTCCCCCAAGCAATTGCCTGCCCTGCCAGTCAGCCTGTGGCGTCTCTAAAATAGTTATTTTGTATTTACTGGTGAATAAGTTGTCATGCCTTTAGTTACAATTGCAGAATGAATTGCTGTGTTACATTGATTTTAAAGGGTGAGTCACACCATGAGTTGAGACTTACTTCACCCACAATTCCTGTTAGAAAAATGGGCCTAAAGGAGGCGTTGCCTGGCGGGCCGAGAGCGCAGCACTGAAGCAGTGATTGACAGCACCCCCACCCCACCCCACCCCCGAGTTTCTCATTTAGAAAGATGATTCGTTAACACACAACAGACTCACCACTTAGCAGAACACGCCAACAGAAAAGCTGCAGCAGGAGGGTTTTCTCGCCACCTTGATCACTAGAAGAAAGGGAGGAGGACGTTTTTCTTTTTTTCTTTTATCTGTTGGTGCCATCAGTGGCTGACAAGCTTATCACACCAATAGTCGGGCCGAC
This sequence comes from Aphyosemion australe, assembly GCA_006937985.1. Taxonomy (NCBI): domain Eukaryota; kingdom Metazoa; phylum Chordata; class Actinopteri; order Cyprinodontiformes; family Nothobranchiidae; genus Aphyosemion; species Aphyosemion australe. The sequence continues at coordinate 1,220,017 of SSNS01000019.1, forward strand.
TCGATAATTTAAGATGGTGACTGCACGTTTCTTGTTTATGTAGCTGACAAACAGCTAAAACACGTTTTACAAGTATTATTCTCATATAATGTGTTTTCATATATTTATATTGTAAAGACTTACTTGTCCATGAAAAGTTCATCAACGCTGCATCAGCCGAGGTACTTCCTTAAATTTGAAGCACTAAGCGGTAGTCTAACGCTATTGGTTAGTTTTACTCGGCGCTCAGTTTCCTATTGCATGGATTTTACGGGCAGGGGGCGGGCTTAGCAAAAAAAATAAATCAAAAAAAGACGTATCCCTTACATTATATCACACACTACATGATAAGACAATCTTTTACGGATTTCTAAAAAATCGTACTTAATTCCTGAAATGGGAAAACTCCAGATTGCTGCTTTAAGTACGATGCACTAAAATGCCAAAATAATGACTAGACATGTCTACAGCATTATTAGACATTCATCTATACAGGTTTTGAGCAAAAAAAGTTGATTTAGGTGTTACTTGCTCTTTAAACTACAGAAGTATAATTTCCGAAGCTTACCTTGAACGCCCCACGCGTTTCCTGTTGTCCGTACCTTCACTGTTATCGCTCCGTGCTCTCTCTGCTCTTCTGCCTGTTTGTCTGCACCTTGTGTTTCACATCCCAGGCATGAGAAGGGCGTCTGCTATTCTAGCAGTAGGAAAATTAGCGCAAAGAAGCCACAGCAGGGAGACCTCAGAATTAATTCATAGCACAAATATTATAAATTTACTGACACGCCACACCGTCTCAGCTCACGGTCCCCCAGAGGAGTCTGCGTTAGCTCTCTGACAGGAAAACAGCCGCCGAGAGGAAGAGAAGGGCGGCAGGAGCCAGAAACTGGTGAGGGGTTTTGGGGTCGTTCGTGGTAGTTTTGGTCTTCTTACGTTTAATTTTATGTACTAAATGTTATCTGGTAAATGCTAAGCTGATGCTAAGGTACTAGCAATGCAGACGAGTGGAGGGAATTTGATGTCAACATAATAAAATAAACGCAATTTTAAAAATAAGATATTAAATATTTAACTTACAAGAATATTGGGTTCATGTTTCCTTTTCAAATAATATATAGGCATTTAGGCTAGGTCATGTTGCTTTAAAATGACTGGAACAAAAAAGTATGAAATAATCACTATATTATAAGTGTGTGTGTGTTTGTGTGTGCGCGCGCGCGTGTGCGTTTCCGATGCAAAGCGCTAAAACCACATCCCTCCCTCCTATCACTCACATATGCCCTGTTTTCATTTTGAGGCTATAAATAGCGCCGCCTGTGCAAATCTCTCAGTTTCTTTCTTCTCATCCACAGAGTTTCCATCACCCTCTCGGCCTCTTCTGTTCAGACATGGCCGATCTGCTGAGGCTGCTGCTCCGGGTGTCTGAGAAAGCTGCAAATGTGGCTCGGGTCTGCAGACAGGAGGCCCCTCTCTTCCAGCTCCTGGTCCAGGAGAAGACCGGAGAGGACAAGAACAAGAAGTTTGTGCAGGACTTCAAGACACTGGCCGATGTGGTGATCCAGGAGATGATCCAGCATGATGTGGACGCTCAGGTGAGAGAACTTCAAAAACATGACCCAAGCATGGCGAAACAGAGCTGGGGTTAATTTTGTTTTGGTTTGTTTTTGGTGCAGTTCCCAGAAATGGATGGATTTATTTATGGAGAAGAGTCGAACAAGTTTGAAAACGGGCTTGGTAATTACTTACACCTTTAGGGCTCTAAACATACAGATTTCCATATGACACGCCAACACTTCAGTGTGTCACTGTTCAAATATTTTAACAAGCTGCACCTCGATCGTGCTGTTTAAACATTTGAGGTCATCTGTAGCGTCATTGTGTAACCAGGAGAGAGTGTGACGGTCACGGTGTGCAACAGGGAGGAGGAGACTGCCGACCTGCTGGCCACGGTGTTGGATGGAGACCACACGGCCGCATTCCTGCTGGCTCGAGCCATCCACCAAGACCCAGAGACCATCGAAGCTGACACAGATGGCCTGACAATTCCCCTCAAGCCGTCTGAGCTGGGCATCTGGATCGACCCTATAGGTAGAGGTGTTTACCTGGAATCTCCTTTAAACTAATGCTCGGTGAATGAGCTGATCGACATAATTCCTTTTTGTTTATCAAGACGCCACCAGTCAGTACATAAAGGGCCATGAGGAGGTGCTGGAGGAGGGGCGCTTGTCTCCTTCAGGTTTGCACTGTGCACTGGTTCTGATTGGCGTTTACCTCCGGAGCACGGGCGAGCCTGTCATGGGTGTCATCAACCAGCCCTTTTATCACAAAGATCCAGAAAGCGGAAGGTGAGTTCAGACAGGGAACCCGTTAAAAGAACGATCTTAACTAAAATGGTTTTAAAATTAAATCTTGTTTGGAAGCTTAGAACTGTCCTCCTGATTTTGTCCAAAAAACTCACTGAAAATCTGACTCTGCATTTTTTCTACAAGTTAAAAACAAAGAGAAGTCAAGTTGTTTACTTATAAATTGTGAAAGATTTGTTAGAAAAGTTTCCAGAAAACAAGAAAATATGGCCTGAATGACTCAGACCGAGACTTTTCTACTCACCCAGGTGGAGAGGGAAGCTGTACTGGGGTGTGTCCTGGGGCAGCATTAACGTCTGTTCGTTGCCGCAGCCCAAAGCCGGGGCCGAGCGGGGAACGTCTGTGGTGCTGAGCTCCAGTGAGAAGCAGGTGGTGAAGGAGGCTCTGAGCTCCCTGTGCGGCTCTGATAAGCTGATGTGTGCTTCTGGAGCTGGATACAAGATCCTGTGCGTCATCCAGGGCCTGGCTGATGCTTACGTCCTGTCAGAAGCAAGCACCTTTAAGTGGGACTCCTGCGCTCCTCACGCCTTGCTCCGAGCCTTCGGAGGCGGGGTGGTAGACCTGACTAAGAGTCTGCAGGCTGACTGTGGAGCACAGAGTCACAAAACAGAACTGACCTATCACCAGCCCCGCGCTGAGCACAAAGGAGCAGAGCGCTGGGCTAATCACGGCGGCCTGGTGGCGTATCGAGACTGTTCTCAGCTCTGCAGCATCATCGGTGCTCTGAAGGGGCAACTGTAGGTTAAACACAAACCGAAGCAGTTCAAGTTCCATATTATTTTATTCTTGTTTTATTGTATTAGTGTAAGGTAACCCAGGTCCTCCAGAGCCTCTATCAATCCAGTTTGAGTGGTTTTTGTGCTCCAGTATGCCTGATTTTAATCACAGAGCTCGATGACCTGCTGAACAGGTAAATCAACCACTGAGTTGTGTGTGTTGGAGCAGGGAAACAACTAAAACATGATGGATAGGGGCCTGCCAGGACCAGGGTTGGGCACCACTGGTATAAGGAGGTATGTGGAAATAAACACAACATATTTTAGTCATAAATTCTACTTTTTAAGCAGATTTATGTAAATATAACACAAAATGAATGTAAAAGTATAAAATTAATATTTAAATACACACAGTAAGTTTTATTTTTTACTTGAGAAACAAGTGCTCATCAACAGTCGAGTTTGCATATTTATTCCAAAACTGAACAAATATTTATAAGATGCTATTTTTAAAGAAGTCTGTCTTGTGACGAAGTTAGTCGTGTTCTTATCAAATCAGTTTAAACTAGAGGTGCAACAAAAAGCCAGTATTCAGAACGACTGGCCTACTGGAAGCTCAAAAATCTGACTTTTGGGGGGTTGAGGAACGCACCACTGGCGAGCAGCTATAAAGATGAGTTTTCTCATTTTTATGAACTCACCAACTCTTCTTTAATTTTTTTAAAAGATATTCTGCTAATTACAGTTCTGTGAGTTGACATAATGTGTATTTGTGGTTTAAAATTAGAAATCAGACAACCCAACCTAAAACCACAGAATGTAAACATGATGTCAGACGTGGGGTTCGTCCTTGCAGGTGGAATTAAGCCAGATCTTTTAGCTCTGCAGCATGTTGTTGAGAACATCGAGTTTGTGTTGGTTTAGAACGAGCTGGCTGCTGGACAGCTGAGAAACTGTAAAGAGAAGCTTTCTCAAACATCACATGACTCCTCTTTGAAAGCACTGCAGGTGGGATTGTTGCGTTTTTAGGTTTTGTTCTGAATCTGATGCGTAAAAAGGCTGGAAAAAGTCAACGGTGAACTCCGGCTGTTTGAATCAGCTCCTTGTAAGGAGCAGATTTACCAGAGGCCTGCCCCAGTTAGCAGTCGGGTAAAGGTCAGCGAGTGGAAAAGATGAGTTAAAACAGGGACACGGGGGTTGTTTACATTCAAATGAAGAATTAGACCAGACTCAATGAACTCCTGCAGGCAACTTGGAATGTGTATAAATGTGCTCCAGCGTGTAAATGCCTAAATTACATGTGTAAAATGTTTTATGTGCTGCAACATAAACTGTGGGAGAAGATTTGTGCCAAAAGGCTCAACCGAAAATACAGTCCCACCCAAAATATTTCTGAATAAAGCAACTGAAAATAATTCAGAAGCAAAAGTCTGAATTTGAAAAGAAAAAAAAAATCACTATGAAAACAAAATGAACTAATTCATAAGTAAATATTAACTATTCCTATTTCATTTATGATACTTTTCTTGCTTCTCACTTTATTCTGCAGAGCTCTTTGCTTTTGCTGCACCTCGGTGTTGCCTCTGCTTCGGGTTTTTGTAAGAAAGTCTCAGTGGAAGGGGCTGATCAGTGCTTCCATCTCATTGGTTAAGAGGGCTTGGAGCGAGTGTCGTACACAAACCTCTGAGATTTTTGGTTGCTTTATTCGGGTAGATTTTGTGTGAGACTATACAGTTGTGGCCAAAGGTTTTGAGAATGACACAAATATGGGAAATTGCTGCTTAAGTTTTCATAATAGCAATTTGCATAAACTCCAGAATGTTATGAAGAGTGATCAGATGAGTTGCATAGTCCTTCTTTGCCATGGAAATTAACTTAATCCCAAAAAAAACTTTCCACTGCATTTTATTGCTGTCATTAAAGGACCTGCTGCTGAGATCAATTCAGTAATCGTCTTGTTAACTCAGGTGAGAATGTAGACGAGCACAAGGCTGGAGATCATTATGTCAGGCTGATTGAGTTAGAATGGCAGACTTGACATGTTAAAAGGAGGGTGATGCTTGAAATCATTGTTCTTCCATTGTTAACCATGGTGACCTGCAAAGAAACGCATGCAGCCATCATTGCGTTGCATAAAAATGGCTTCACAGGCATATTGTGGCTACTAAGATTGCACCTAAATCAACAATTTATAGGAACTTCAAAGAAAGAGGTTGAATTTTTGTTAAGAAGGCTTCAGGGCGTCCAAGAAAGTCCAGCAAGCGCCAGGATCGTCTCCTAACGAGGATTCAGCTGCAGGACCGAAGTGCCACCAGTGCAGAGCTTGCTCAGGAATGGCAGCAGGCAGGTGTGAGCACATCTGCACGCACAGTGAGGCGGAGATTTTTGGAAGATGGCCTGGTGTCAAGAAGGACAGCAAAGAAGCCACTTCTCTCCAAAAAAAAAACCATCAGGGACAGATTGATCTTCTGCAAAAAGTATGGCGAATGGACTGCTGAGGACTGAGGCAAAGTCATATTCTCAGATGAAGCCCCTTTCCGATTGTTTGGGGCATCTGGAAAAAGGCTTGTCCGGAGAAGAAAAGGTGAGCGCTACCATCAGTCCTGTCATGCCAACAGTAAAGCATCATGAGATCATTCATGTGTGGAGTTGCTTCTCATCCAAGGGAGTGGGTTCACTCACAATTTTGCCCCAAAACACAGCCATGAATAAAGAATGGTACCAAAACACCCTCCGACAGCAACTTCTTCCAACAATCCAACAACAGTTTGGTGAAGAACAAGGCATTTTCCAGCACGATGGAGCACCGTGCCATAAGGCTAAAGTGATAACTCAGTGGCTCGGGGACCAAAACGTTGAAATTTTGGGTCCATGGCCTGGAAACTCCCCAGATCTTAATCCCATTGAGAACTTGTGGTCAATCCTCAAGAGGCGGGTGGACAAACAAAAACCCACTAATTCTGACAAACTCTAAGAAGTGATGATGAAAGAATGGGTTGCTATCAGTCAGGATTTGGCCCAGAAGTTGATTGAGAGCATGCCCAGTCCAATTGCAGAGGTGCTGAAAAAGAAGGGCCAACACTGCAAATACTGACTCTTTGCATAAATGTCATGTAATTGTTGATAAAAGCATTTGAAACACATGAAGTGCTTGTAATTATATTTCAGTCCATCACAGAAACAACTGAAACAAAGATCTAAAAGCAGTTTAGCAGCAAACTTTGTGAAAACTAATATTTGTGTCAATCTCTAAACTTACTATATATATATATATATATACACTGCTCACAAAAATGAAAGGAACACTTTAAAGAAACACATTAGATACATCAGATCTCAATATGAAGTTGGATATCTATACAAATAACGACAGGGCGATGTCTTAGGAACAAAAGGATGCCAAGTCTTTTAATGGAAATAAAAGTTTTCAGCCTACAGAGGGCTCAATTGTGTAGACACCCTAAAATCAGAGTGAAATAAAGATGTGGCAGGCTAGTCCATTATTTCAAAAACCTAATTTCTGCAACTCAAAATGCTTTTCAGTATCTTGTGTGGCCCCCACGAGCTTGTGTGCATGCTTGACAACGTCGGGGCATGCTCCTAATGAGACAACGGATGGTGTCTTGTGGCATTTCCTCCCAGATCTGTGTGAGGGCATCCCTGAGCTCTTGTACAGTCTGAGGAGCAACCTGGTGCCGCCTAATGGACCCAAACATAATGTCCCACAGATGTTCTATTGGGTTTAAGTCAGGGGATCGTGAAGGCCATTCAATTGTTTCAATTCCTTCATCCTCCAGGTACTGCCTGCATACTCTTGCCACATGAGGCCGGGCATTGTCGTGCATTAGGAGAAAACCAGGACCTACTGCATCAGCGTAGGGTCTGACAAAGGGTTCAAGGATTTCATCTCGATACCTTATGGCAGTCAGAGCACCATTTCCTAGGCAGTAGAGGTCTGTGCGTCCCTCCATGGATATGCCTCCCCAGACCATCACTGACCCACCACCAAACCTGTCATGTTGAACGACGTTGCAGACAGCATAACGTTCTCCTTGTCTTCTCCAGACTCTTTCATGTCTATCACAGGTGCTCAGGGTGAACCTGCTCTCATCTGTAAAAGTACAGGGCGCCAGTGGCGGACTTGCCAATTCTGGTGTTCTTGAGCAAATGCCAGTCGAGCTCTACGGTGCTGGGCAGTGAGCACAGGGCCCACTACAGGACGTTGGGCCCTCAGGCCATCTTCATGAAGTCTGTTCCTGATTGTTTGGGTAGAGACATTCACACCAGTGGCCCTCTGGAGGTCATTCTGTAGGGCACGAGCAGTGGTCAGCCTGTTCCGCCTTGCACAAAGGAGCAGGTATCGGTCCTGCTGATGGGTTGTGGACCTTCTACGGCCCTGTCCAGCTCTCCGAGAATAACCGCCAGTCTCCTGAAATCTCCTCCATGTTCTGGAGATTGTGCTGGGAGACACATTAAACCTTCTTGCTGCAGCACGTGTGGATGTGCCATCCTGGAGAAGTTAGACAACCTGTGCAACTTCTGTAGGGTTAAGGAATCGCCTCATGCTGCCAGTAGAGATAATTACTCAAGCCAAAACTAGCACGAGTGGAAAACCAGCCAAAAAAGATCAAGAGGGAGAAACTTGAAATGACCTCCACATGTTAAACCAGTCCTGTTTTGAGGGTTTTGTAATTGTTGCCACTTTAGTGCACCTGTCGTTAAGTCCATGAACACCAATACAGCTGAAAGTGATTAACAATGCCCTCAGCTGCTTAATCAACCAGAAAATTATCAGACAGGTTTAATTGATTTCATGCCAGACCCAATAAAAAAAGTGTTCCTTTAATTTTTGTGAGCAGTGTATATATATATATATATATACATATATATATATATATTGTGATTGATCCTTTTGGCACGTATCCCATACTTGACTAACAAATGATGTGTGAATAATCAGAGGATGAACTATTGTAGATAAAGGAAATCATCTTTATTTTGAAAAGCAGGGGAAACAAATCCAACAGTGCTGTTTTTAAAACTTCACTCACTTTGCATTTCTCTACAAAAAACCCTGATGATTGTCAGATATTCTCTTTTTTTGCCATTAGTATGCATATTTTGTTAAAAAAACACTTTTGCAAAGTGATCATTTTCACTCACTTCTTGAACTCTGAACTGCTACCTTTAAACAAACAGCACTCCACATTCTCAAGTCACAAACCGTGGAAAACGATGGTGGACGTAGACACTCCGCTTCCTGAACCAGTGAAAACATGGATGAACGCAGCATGCACGGAGAGAGGAAACTGATTTTTATGGATTATTGTAGAGCAACGTTTGGGATAGATTCTTCGTTTGAACTTTTTTCAGATTTGTTTCTGGGAAATGGACCAAATCCAATGAAATCATCCAGACACGTGAAGAGAAGCAGCGTTTATGTTTAAATCAGCTCCTCTGGAGCTTCCTCGTGTCGTGTCTTATAAGTAACCGTACTTTCTTCTGAGGCTGAAGACACTTTTTTGGCTTCAAAAACAAACGTATCTTAATTTGCGAGTGAGCTGATAGTTTAGTGAGCTACACCTCCTACTCAGCTGCAGCTGGAGGAGTCTGTTTGGCTAAATCACAGATGACCGTTCAAAATCCCTCTGGTGAAATAACAGTGGTGGGTGTGCAAATTAAGACCAAAATAAAAAATACACTCAAAAGAAAACTTCTAATGTCAATAATACATAAAAAATACCCTTTATCAAACACTTCACACAATCTTTAAGCCAAACGTAAACAATGGAGCTGCTTCTTTACTTAAGCTGCAGGTAAGATTAAAGTTTTGGGTAAATGTCTGCAAATTCTTCATGTTTTAACCAGTAACTAACACTGGCCATGGTTTTGAGTTTGATTTTATGTAAACCTGTAAAATCTGAACCACCTTAACGATATTTAAAAGTGCAAAATGATAAAAAGGACCAAACTAATAATATAGTTTTATGGGTAATGACACCCAGATGGCTTAAGATTATTATGCTTTGTACTAAAATGTAGAAACTTTCAGTGTGTTTTTAATCCCAGCAGCCGTTAACGACTTTTAGTTTTATTTACAGACATGTTTCTGAAAATCAACGACTGGTCTCAAGCTACATAAAATAATAAAACTCACTGGTAAACGGTGAAAACCAAAATGAAGTATGGAATAGAAAAAAGTTGGCATAGTGTTATAATTAAACTCCACATTTTGATCTAATGGAAAAACTGATTTAGCGCCATCAATCAACAAACGTCACCAAAGAAATGGACTTGAACTGATCTGAGTGATTTCTGTTAGTGTGGTTCAGATTCGTCCCATTGGGCTGGTTTGGGATATTTCTTAATAAAGAGTGAGGCAGTGCTCAGAAGCAGACACACACACAAGCTGCCCAGATTCTCATCTTCATTTCTCCGGTAGTGATCAATAACTCCTGACTGTGAGCCTTCTCTCACACCCGACGTAAAAAAACGAGACGACCGAAGCGTAAAATAAAAAGCTAAATAAATCATGCAACGGTGGATTTGGCAGGAAATGATGGAAAAAAAAAAGTTTCATTACAGCATCGTTAGGACTTGAGTTTTAAAGGCTACAGTCATCTTTAAGACCGACAACAGATTAAGGTGAAATGAAAGTTAAAGCACCGTCACTTCTTCAGCATCAAATACTTAGATTCACTCAGATGGCTCGTCTTTAGGATCCAGTCTCTTTCTGCTCTGGCTGATCTGAGAGCAGCCCTTTACCCTTCTCCTTTTCACATCTTGGCATGCCAACAGGCAGGCGAGAGACAAACATGGCCATGGTTGTTCGTGTCCCTGCATTGTTGTTGTTTTGACACACGAGTAAAGAGACTTCACCTCTGGAAGGGTTTGCGGACCTTCTTCCTCCTCCTAGGAGGTTTGCCACTTTCAGCCCACGTCTCGCTGGAGTCTGGACGCTGTCCCCCCGGCATGTAGAAGCCGGTCTGACCAGGAGGAGGAGAGAAGGGGTTTGCTCCTGCTCCGGGGGGGTGATGAGGAGGTGGAGCCGAGGGGAAGAAGCTCCCGTTTGCAGTCATGTCACTCGGAGGTCCGCCCTTAAACATTCTGTTGAAGAAGTCTTGCAGGTCGGCCGGGTTGGACGGCCCGGTGGCGTGCTCTGAGGGAGTCCTGGGAACAATAAACAGACTGTTTTTTTCCTAATTTCATAAACAGTCAAAAATCCAAACAAACACTGACTGAGGTCAACTTTTTTTACTCAGTAAAAACAAAATCTTGATGTAATAATTATTTTTATAATTATGATTATTATGTCTGAGCAACAGCCAAATACACTGGTTAAGTCAACCAGACTGTTTCACATCAGTCAGTCATGGTGACGCTACATTTATTACAGAAGCTGCAATAAAACCAAAGTTCAGGGAAAGCAGACAGACTCATCACTCCTTACTGCAGCTTTATGTGGTCAAGTTATTAAAAATGTAAAAACAGGAACCAACAACAGAAGAGAAGCACTGGCTTTTGATAAATGTCACAGCCCTGTAAATAAATATAGAGCAGAAAAAGGAACAGAAAGATGATTTAGAGCACCAAATGCATCACAAAAATGCACCTCAGGTCCTCCAAAACACATTCATGTCCACATAGAGTCCACGCCTGTCCCTGAGGTACGTACCTGTGTCGCGTGGAGTTGCTGTTGTTCTTTGACCCAAAGGAGATGTGGTACGGGACGCGGTGGGTGTCGGGGGAAATGCTTATTCTTTGGCAGCCTGCCCACTCTGAAACATGGCAGCATCACAGAGACTCAGCTGATTAAAGCACTAGCGGTGTTTACATCTGACCATTTACATATTTTAAACGATTCACAGATACTTAAAAAGAAGCTACAGGTGCTGTTAGCTTAATGCACCTGACTGAACTTCAGCAGGAATGGCCACATCTACAACAATAAAAACATCAACAGTCTGCTGGTTTAAAGCACGCAGATGTAGATCTGTCTATCTGATTCTGCTACAGTTTTATTACTGTTTCCAAACAATCTGTAGTTCACAAGCTGAGGCTTAGTTCATAATTAGGTCATGGAACAGAACAAAACTCCCAAACACAGCAGTAAATCTGAATCAGAAAGGCTGAAAAAGAAAAGGATCAAAGTGTAGAAATGACCCAGTTAACGTCTAGACGTAAACCAGTGAACCCTCAGAAAAAACACAGGAAAGCAGCGAGTGGAAAAAAGGATAAACTCCTCTACAACATCATGAGAAGATGTAAACTTTAGGGTTATCCTTCAGTTTTACTTCATTTTCAACACTTTTCTGCTCAATTTGTAAACCTGCTCCTGTATGGGATGCCTTTAATCAAGAGATTATTTTGTCTATTAGGTTGTTTCCATGATCAGATCTGGTTCCGCTTTCTCTCAAAACACTGAAAAAAAAAAGTTCTTTCATTCAAACGCCTTTACTTGTTCTCTAATTGAGATTTCTTTACGAATCCAACCGCCAAAGCCAACGGTGGCCGCACTGACTGTGTATGTTAATACGAGCGCACCCAGAAGACGACTGTGATGAGCTCATTATCATATCTGGCTTCCTATAGGCGCCGCTTGATCATCTCTTCAATCCAAGAACACAGAATAACTCAGCAGGACTTAAGAGCACAGAGGGTAGAAGCTGAACCTCTAGAGGATTTAATGAATGAATTTAAGAGCAGACGAGTTCAGTTGAGAGCAGGTAAAACAAACCTGAATGCAAGAAAAGACTTTCTGAATGTAACCTGAGTGTTTTGAGAGAGCAGAACCAGATGTGAGCATGAAATTCTGCTTATTGAAGTCTTTTTTATAATAGTTGGAGCAGGTGATTTATTTTTATGTAGTGGTATCTAAAATGCTGGTTTCCTCTTCTGCTGCCACCTGTATGGAAGATTAGCAGAGCTCCTCTTTAAGCTGCGACAGCATCGTATGATCCAGGAACTGAATGATCTTTACAAACTACAGGAGGAATTATTTTTGTTACTGATGGAGACAAAACAGAAGCTTGAAGCTGTACTTCACCTGTAATATCATACACCTTTCCTTCCATACAAGCGAAGTACGTGATTCGTAAGCCCAACATGCTCGACTCGGCCCACAGGTCTCCCTCCTCGGCGCTATGGCAACGGTTGCATTCAGCACAGAAGCGAGCTTCAGCAGGTTCACGATCCATCTCGAACCGCCTGCACACACACAAGCCAAGAGGAAAAACCACTGCGGCTACGTGAGACTGACTCAGCTACCGTGTGAGTAATGACACTGGTGTGGCAGAGTGATGGCACAGCTGGGCGGGGAGACACCTACTTATGTTTGCCTTCACACTTGGTGCACATCATGGTGTTCATAGCTTCCTTCAGGTCATCCTGGAGCTTGGTGAGAAACTCGTTCATGGACTTGGAGAGCTCGGTTGCTGCCATGCGCTTCCTGAGTGGGAACAAAAAATAACTGGTGATGCAAGAAAACAGCTGAGGAGTCACAGACTCACTATAAGGGTCTTTTAGGCCATTTGATCATTTTATAGAAGGAGTTTTGTTTTTTTTGGAGGATTTCTGTGAAACATTTGCTGTAGGCAGCAGACAGAGGGAGCTCAGTTTGGAGAGTCAAGCCTGATTCACACAGAACGGATGTTCGTCTCCAGAAAATGACTCACGAGAGAGCACCGACAGTAATGATTACAAATGTGACACAATACGTTTAAAGATACACTATCACACACTATGAACTGATAACCCTGTCATCAATAATAAAAAGCCCCCCAAAAAAATGCAACACAGGTTTTATTTTGAAAAAAAAAAAAAAACGGGTGAACTCGCTGGCACACATCTCACTTCCTGTCTGGCCCACGTAATTTCTTTAATTTCATGACAACCCAGGAGCCGCATTCAGGGAAAAAAAGAAACCGGGTGGAAACTTTCAGGAATTCTGGATCCACACCGCAGTCGGTGAGGATGTTCTGATAGGGCTCAACGATTTTTGGTCTGTGCGGAAGTCACACACACTCCCAACCGCATCTGTTACGTATTCGGTGCGAGTCTGGCATCAGGGAGAAACTCAAGTCGAGAATCTGGAAATTTTATCTAAAGAATACTCAAACTTCAAAACCTATTCAAGCAGATGGTTTGTTGTGGATTTTTACAAATTACTTTTAGATTTTTTTGTTGTAGAAATGAATAAAGTGTTTACTTAAACTATTCTAGTAGTTTTAGACGTGGACCCTGCTCTGGGATCACTGTGACAGCAGGTAAGACACTAGCTGCTCATATAATCCCACTAAAAACTATTAAAGTGTCCCTTTAAAAAGGTAAAATAAAACTTAACTCTTTTTTAATTCCAGCTGAACTTTGAGGATCTCCATTTTTTGAGAAAAAAAAAATGACTTCTGCATCTTTGCCAACGACACCACCCCACCCGCCAAAGAATAAATAAATACAGAAAATACAAATATAACAGTAAAATATTACATTTCTCGTTCTGTTGTGGGATTTCTTTTAGTCATGTGATTAGTATCCTTTGTTCTTCGTACTCACAGCTCATACTCTCGTCGTGTTTCGGGGTTGCTGACGATATCCCAAGCTGCCCTCAGGACCTTGAATGCTTCTCCAGCTCGCGGGTGTTTGTTCTTGTCTGGGTGGACCTGAAAGAGAACCAGCAGAAGGAATATTTACTAGAGTCAATAAGAATAAAGTATTGATGAATATCATCAACACCCTACAGACCTGGACAGCCAGCTGTCTGTAAGCCTTCTTCAGCTCCATCTCTGTGGCATGGACCTCCACACCGAGCACCGTGAAAGGGTCAAGCTCACCCTCTGGGATTTCAGCCAAGGCTAACAATCTTTCTAACTCCTGGCCCGGCTCGCCTCTTCCTGCTCTACCGGGCGACTCAGGCGAGTATGTTGAGGTGTAACCGCCTCTCCTGAACCTCCTCTGGACTCTATCCAGCACGGACAACAGCCTTTTCCAAAACCTTGACTCCTGAAAAGCCGTCCAACAGCGCTTCCCTCTTTCCCCGCCAGCACGGAGCAACACACGCTTTCCCCACTGGAAGCTAAGCATCGCTAAAGCACAGAAAAGTCTGAAACAAGTTAAGACAGCTGACTTCATCCACTTGACAGATCTCACAGTCCTATCCACGAGGTCAGCTCCTGTGCATTTGATCCGTTTTAAAATCCGACCGACATCCGCCTTCATTCCAGGTACATCAGTGATCTTCACAAGCAGCTGCAGCCCAAAGTTGTACAGTTTCATGACTCCAGTCTCCACTCCGACTCCACAGTTGTGTGTTAATGTCACGATGATCTCAATGAACATGTGGATGCATGAGATGCACCAGAAGCTCAGAGACTCCGACAGCATCTCTTTAAAAGCTAAGAGAAGTTGGTTTCCCGTCCGCCGGCGACCGCGGCTTTGCTGATGGTGGTGATGGTTGCGTCTGCGAGTCTGCTTGTGCCGACCACCACCTGGCATAACACTGCCTCTCTGAAAGGAGGAAAATGCACTCTGACCACCCGGCTCAAACACTGATCCACTTTTTAATTTGCACCTCTTTCCACCTCCAATGCTTCTCCAGACAGATTCTCCATTCATGTGCTGCTCCTTTGCAGCTTCATCCTCTTCTTGATTTATAACCTGCGAGTTCTCGTGCTCTTCGCACCCACCATGCTCAAACTCATCCAGAACCTCCTCAGTATCCTCTTTAGTCTCAGTGGATCCAAAATCCTCTTCCTCATCAGCTTCCGAGTCTTCCTGGGTGTCTAGATCTGGTTCCTGAGATTTGAGATGGGTTGCTCCGTCCTCCTGAGTGTACCCTTCTGTCTCTCTGGCATGCCACTGATTAAAAATGGTTTCTGAGGTAAAATCTATGTTAGAAACCTCCTCCTCGTCCATCTCTTTATCAGCTACATCTTTCTCCATGTTTCTTGTGTTTTCAGATTCAAAATCTGTTTCATGGAAGAAGATTACCTAAATCCATAATCGGCATCAAAGGTTCCCCCAAAGTCTCATTCAGAAGTGAGACCAAAGTTCCTCAAACAAGCCTCCACAGTGTCAGACGTCAAATCATTTTTTTGAAGCTCTCATGATGCCCTGAAAAACAGATGGGTATACATTAGCAGTCATTTAATGTAAGGATTGAACCTTTAATGCTAACAAAAAACAGTGATCTTGCTAACCATGAACACCCTCTGGTTGTTTTAGCCTAAGATTTTATGAAATTTTTATCCAACATTGTTCCATAAAAATATTTTACACATAAAACATGCCATTTACTTCATGTTTTGTAGCAGCATACATACGACTGCACACATGTTAGAGTAAAACACTCTTTGCATAAAAACAGGCAAACATGTTTTTTTATCATAGGCCTTTGATTTTACCGCAGCTTTAACATTTTGTATTAAAAAGAGTTCAGAGAGGAGTGATGGATTGTAACAAAATATAGAACAGATACGTTTTCAGTCGTTTTAACGCCACTTTCTATCCACCATACAAAAAGAATACTCTTCTTTTTATTTCACTAGAAATACTTCAGTTTCAGAAATTATGTCTATAAAAAAATTGATTTTAGCCATGAAAATGTTTCAAGCACTTTT
This sequence comes from Aphyosemion australe, assembly GCA_006937985.1. Lineage (NCBI taxonomy): Eukaryota > Metazoa > Chordata > Actinopteri > Cyprinodontiformes > Nothobranchiidae > Aphyosemion > Aphyosemion australe. The sequence goes on from SSNS01000019.1 coordinate 1,235,689, forward strand.
TGCTTTACATTTCTCAGCCTACGAGATTTTGAAAGTAAAGACTTAAAGATTTAATTTAAAAATTATTGACAATTATTCTGATAGTATACTGAGCAACACTGGAGAAAAATCTAATCAAAATGAATAACTTTAGAAGATCTTAACTAGTTGCTGCAGCTGACAACACAAAAAAGGTCAAACATGAGCACCACCTCAGCCAGCTAAAGCTAGAAAATCTAGCTCATTTTAGTAATGGTTTCAATTTAGTGGATGGTAGTAAACACACTACTTCAAAAGTGTGGAAGTACCACGTTTCAGCTTTATAAACAGTTGTATGTGCTTCACAATTTGTCTGACAATGGGGTTATTTGAAGGGAATGTAAACCCCAAACTAAACAATGAATCCCTGGACAGCTGTAACAATAACCTGATTGTCAACCAGGTAAAAAGCACCAGAGGTTTTAGTTTTAACGACGGATGTTAGCAGCAGCAGCCTGGGTGTTGGCACGAGGAAGCAGGATGACAAATATGGCTAAAATGAGCTCTTCTGTAGCTGACTATCCAGACATTACTATCCCCATAAAACGCCTCAGACTGAGATAAAACGACGACACGACAGTAACAACCAACGTTAGTATCTTTAGCTCGACAGCAGCTAACTCTTGAAGCTGGTCACAGCACCTGGACTAGCTGTTGTTAGCGTTGGTGTCCTCTTCCTGAGGGGGGTTGCTTCAGTCCTGCTTGTTGGTACATTCACTTTCAATATGCAACTCAAACAAACCGAGTGTCATGAGTACCTCTGAGATAAACGTGTAACCTTGTTGCCAGACAGCCAACCAATAGTATAACGCTGCAGACCCGGAGACTCCACTTTCAGGCCGACTCCACTTTCAGGCCGACTCCACTTTCAGGCCGACTCCACTTTCAGGCCGACTCCACTTTCAGGCCGACTCCACTTTCAGGCCGACTCCACTTTCAGGCCGACTCCACTTTCAGGCCGACTCCACTTTCAGGCCGACTCCACTTTCAGGCTTCGACTCTTTTCGAGACAGCGACCTCTAATGGACAGATGTTTAACTGCAACAACGCCAGATTCAGGCCAACACCACTTTCAGGTGTTTAATTCCTGTTAAAGCTTCAACTCAGGCTTCTACCCTTCTGTGCTTATTGTTAAAAATGCTTATTAAAAATTTGTATTGATTGCTTATTAAAAATTGTTTAATTGCTATTAAAGCTTCGATTAAGTTCTTTTTTGAATTATGTAATTGCTGGTGAAGCTTATTTCTTATATTCTATTAACTGCTTATTAAAAATTGTTTAATTAATTAATTAATTAATTACAACAAAAATGACAAGACACCTCCAAAAAATAAAAAATCCTGCTAAGCTATGGCTCACCAATAATATTAGCCAGGGTCATTTGGTTAAGTATGATAATATAAACAGACCCAGTGTACACATGCACACATGTCCAAATTAGGCGGTTACAGCAGAACAATCACAAATAGGCATTAAATGGTCATACAGAAAATTTCTAAATAAACGAATTGAACAAATAGACCTCAAGTTAGAAGGTAACTTATTCCAGTCATATGGAGCTGTCTCTTTTTTTGAGACATGCCTTTTTTTTCAATTGCTGTTAAAGACCCCACATTTAATGTAAAGCGGGTTGTCCAGTAATCAGAAGGTTGTAGGTTCAATCCCATCCCGGCTTCCACCAGAGAATGCTGCTGCTGTGTCCTTGTGCAAGATACTTAACCCACCTTGCCTGGTGTTGGTGAGAACCCTAAGAAGGCATTACATAAATACATTGGAATCAATTAATCTAACTTTACCTTTAAGAGCAAAATGTAAATGAACAAAATGCTGTGGACCTCTGAAATGATGAACACATTTTATTCAAGTAAAACTTTATTTAAAACCCAGCTGCATTATTATTGGTCATGTTGATGGTCCAATAACGATTGTTTTTCCCCTTCTTAATATTTGTGAAATTGTGGCTACTTGCACTACAGATAAAACTCGATTTAAAACACTGGATCTGTGGTGTCTATTCCTCATTTTTGTTGTGGGAATAGGAAACAAAAGACTATGAGACACTGGAATGGTGTTAAATGTTTTATTGAGACAGGCCATGGTGCGTGTGTGTGTGGAGGTGGTGGTGGGGTCTGCAGAGAAAAGAAAGAAATTAAGCACTGTGAAGGACCAATGATGAATAAGTGGAGGAACACAGGAAATCTCCAAAAATACAGGTTCTTTTAATTTCCTTTTCTTTTCAAAAATGTTAACAAGATAGCTCGAGCGCATTAAAAGAGGTCAAAACAAACAAACTGAAACTCAACAAAACCACTAACTTAACAGCTCAACTGACTGAAAACATAACTGACCTAACAAACAAAGACACACAAGGGTATATATACACACACTGATCAGACCAGATGAACAATGGGGATTACTAGACAAACATTTACTAACTACAAACAAATTAACAAATCAGTACAGCTGGAGTGTTAATAAACCTAAACATCCTAACCCATAAACCTAAATATATAACTTAAAACTTAAATTAGTTAACAAATCATAAAGTAATAAACTAAAGAAAATCATGCAGTCCCCTCTTCCTGGAGCTGTTGGTTTGGCCCCATCAGCTCCTCCAGTATTTAGCTGAGCGAACCCCTCAAACACTGTTTGCCTGTCCAATCTCAGAAACAGGAAGTGGAGAACCTCTCAGCAGTTTTAATGTGTGGACATGGATGTGGCCATCACAAGCACAAAGCTGAAAGAAATCAAACACTTTTCTTGAAATTGTACACTCATCAAAACATGTGCAACACAGACAATTCAGTGTTGTATTTCCATTTACAGCATTACCTACCATTTAAAGTGTTCCCCTTTTCAAAAATTCTCTGTCAATTCTTCGGCCAAACTCTTCAACTTCACTGAAAAGGTAAACATACAACTTGATAGATGCTGTAATTACAGAAGTATCAATATTACTAGAACTGAACTGAACATATACTATATCTCCTCTTACCCTAGTATCTAGGTGTAGAATAGAATAGAATAGACTTTATTGATCCCACAGTGGGGAAATTCACTTGTCACAGCAGCACCATCACTCAAAGGGTAATTAGAAGAAAGATAAAAACAAGGGTACATGTATTTACACATAGGCAGTAATCTACTATTGTAATCTTAGATCACTAAAAAACCACAAATAAAAGATAAAAACAAACGTGGGTAAGTAAACATAATTTATAATGTAAGCAAAGGGTAGAGTGCATTAATAGATGTAATAAAAAAAAAAAATAAACATTAGCCAGAAACTGTGGACTATTTCATACTTTTATGAAAATGTTTGCCTATAAGCCTTATTGTGAAATCATCCACAAAAAAGGTAATAACTTAGTTAATTTATAATATATATATAAATAAAAATATGGACAGTATAATAACTAAATCAGCAATTTAGACCATTTCTTTACTATTAGTTTATTAGCTCCTAGCTTAGACTACACGCGGTGATTAAACAGCGTCAACTCACTTTCAACATATCACAACTTACTCTCTGCTCGTGATCCCCTCCTCGATCCATCTTGGATTGCTATGAAACCCAATAGTATGATACCCTCCTCATGAAACTAGTCCAGGGGGCGGCGCTGTCTCAAAAACAGTCGAAGCCTGAAAGTGGAGTCGGCCTGAACTTGGAGTCGGCCTGAAAGTGGAGTCTCCGGGTCTGCAGCGATACCCTACTCCAGCCAACAGCCCGTGTTGATTTTTTTCTCCTGCTCTGTTTCCTACTTTCGTCAAGTTTCTTCTTCTCTCTCTAATTACAGACACCAGGCGGACACACCTGCCACCTAGCGGTGAACGCGCGTACTGCACGTACTAGTGGTTCTCAAACAGTGGTCAAAATTACAGGTGATACTCGAAAAAATTTAATATGGTGTAAAACTTCATTTATTTTAGTAATTCAACTTAAAATATGAAACTAATATATGAGATAGACTCATTTACATGCAAAGTCAGATAGTTCAAGTCTTTATTTGTTATAATTGTGATGATTATGGCTACAGCTGATGAAAACCCCAAATTCAAAATCTCAAACAATTAGAATATTGTGAAAAGGTTCAATATTCTAGACTTAAAGTCTCACACCTAATTAATCCAAAACAACTGCAAAGGGTTCCTGAGCTTTTAAATGGTTTCTCAGTCTAAGCTGAATTACTGAAATAAATGGACTTTTGCACCATATTCTAATTTTTTGAGTTTCACCTGTACTTTTAAAAATCTAAAACTGTTTAAATTAAAGAGAAAAAAAATAATACCTTAAGTCTCATTGACGTTTCAGTAATTTGCAAGATTCTGGTTTAGATGCTGCTGCACAGTCTATGGTACAACTTAAAATAGCCTAAAAAATATCTCTGAGATACCGTTTTTAAATGTGTTGAAATCTGCACATCCTCCTCCTGCTGAAAGATAGGTATCATTAGTTTGGGAGCTATTCACATTATTTGTATTCCTAAGGGGGTGACACCTCTTTTGTTGAAAGAAAAATAAACTTGAAAAAGGGAACACATCTGTGTTAGGGCTGCATTCCACTTCTGCTGATTGCACTTACACAGGGTGACCAGCTTCAGTCCCCAAGGTCTCCCATCCTGTAAATTTTAGCTTTTTCCTTTGCTGCACCACACCTGATCTAAATGAATGAGCAAATAACAGGCTTCTGCAGAACTCAACATGCTTACAATGTGATTAAATTATTTGACTCAGGTGAGCTGGAGCAGGAAACATGCAAATTGTAAAGGATGATAAGATAGTTTAAAGGTAGAACTTCCTTTAAATGGATTGTTAACACCTGTGCTTCACCTGCTATATGAAATCACTAAGTTGTTCAACATGTTTTTTTGTTTTAATAGTAGACAGAGCTTAATTATGAGAAACCCAGTGTAAACATCTTATGCCAGCTGTAAGGCAGCAAGAAGAAGGGCTGATGGTTTTGGTTCGTTTTACAGAACCTGGGCATCCTGGGCAACTCCCATTGACTGAACAGAAAGTCACTTTCTGTGCTAATATTTTTGTCCTGGTTTAGAATAGAAAATAGGATAGACAAATCCTTTTAGTGTCACACATCGGTGACATCTGACAGCAGCAAATATTGCAAGAGAGAGTATTCAGAAAAAGAAGAGATCACTATATAGCAAATAAAAATTTTAAATTGTTATTTATTAGATAAAAGTTTTATTAAAGTTATATTAAAGTAAACATATTATTATTTGGCTCATAGAAGATGAATGTGATTTAGTGAGGGTGGCCTGGCCTCCTCACCCCGGGCCACTCCTTGGGAGCACCACTGTTCACGTTTATCATTGATCTATTTATCTGCCCTGCTGTTGATGTTGATGATGATGTTGGTGCCACAAAAGTATTCAGAACATGAAATCTGACATGCTTTTAGGTTCTACCTGATTCAATCGCATTAACATTTTTCTTAGACTTTCTTTTTCTTGTTTGAGTGGGAGGACAACTAAATCAGGTTCAAGCAAAACCCCTTTAAGGTCACACCGCTGGTTGTGGACGCTGTTTGGTGAGTTTTATATTATAAATGTGGAGTTTCACGTGTGGGCTCCTAGAGGAATTATTTACCTCCACCCACGTGCAAACTCACATTAGTTTATTGTTTTTAACCTAATGGTGGCTTTAGGTCTGGGGGTCTTTCTGATGGTGAAACTCCGGGAATCCCCCACAGCTTGTGCGTATGGAGGAACCAGCCTAAAGACGCACAGGGTTAATTTCAAGCCCCCACCACCGCCGCCCACATCTCGTATTTGAAAGCCGCCTCTCTACCGGGAGAGGAAGGCTCTTTTTCGGTCAGATGGCGTGCTGCAGTCCGCCCCCGTCATTCTCCAGCCCACACAGACAGCAAAAAGGCAGCCAGCAACCAATACGGTGCGCCGGAGGAGGATTTCTGCCAGTGATATCAGACCAAGCAGCGACGCGCTAAGGGGATTTACTACGGCTATCTGCGGCGTGGAGACTGTCGGCACGGAGGTAAGAGGAACGAATCGGATGTTGAGAAGGACGACGTGTCGCTGAGCAGGGAGTCCTCTCTGACATCTGGCTCAGGATTGGTTCAGTCTGACTGGAGCAGTCACCCAGCAGCTCGTTTCTGCTTCACATCTGAACCAGAAAGTGAAATATTTCATTTCTTTGGCAGTTTTATTCCAGGCAGTGCAGACTCCTTAATTAAGTTTCCTCATCAACACATCTGGAAAAGGTAAGAAAGATTCACGAGTACTTGGTGCATGTGAGTGTTTGCATGAAAAATATGGTGAAATCTTGTTTTTAATCTTAGAAGCATGCAAAAGTTTTTGTTCTTCAGCCGGAAAGATGCATTTGAAAACTAGTTGTCTGGATGTTTAACACATACCCTGGACTTTTACACTTTGCAGGTTCATGTGTTTCCTTTCTGCTGCCTGAACTTTTCCAGTGCTGTGTGCCATGTCTCTGCCACGCACACTTGGGGAGTTGCAACTCTACCGGGTGCTGCAGCGGGCCAACCTGCTGGCCTATTATGAAACCTTCATCCAGCAGGGCGGTGACGATGTGCAGCAGCTCTGTGAGGCTGCAGAGGAGGAGTTTCTGGAAATCATGGCACTAGTTGGCATGGCCACCAAGCCACTGCACGTGCGTAGGCTGCAGAAGGCTCTCCGAGACTGGGCGGCGAACCCTGCCCTTTTCAGCCAGCCTGTCGCCAACGTGCCTCTTGGGGGGATCCCTCTGTTCAAAGTTGATGGGACAGGCACAAGCGGGTCAGCTGGTGGGCCCAGAAAGTCTGTGAGTAATGGGCAGCCAGGGTCGCCCTGTGACAGAGAGGATCGGGTGTGCCTCACCCCAATGTACAGTGGGAGTCCAAGGAGCCCCTGCTCCCAGGCCTCTCCTCAACCGCCAGACACACACTACAGGGAAAAACTGTCCCCCATGGACCCCCACTGGCTCAGCCCAGAGCCGGATGGTAACAGCACTTTGGCTCCTGCACCTGGAGCAGAGGAGGAGGCGCCCAGCCCTCCGCTCCTGTCCACATGTCCTCCTGGTCCTTCAACATCTCCTGTCCCATCTGCATCCTTCGTTCCTTCGCCTCTGTCGGCCTGGCCTGGAGGACAGCTGGACGGGGAGACGGCGAGGGCCGTGGTGGAGAGCGTGGAGCAGCTGTTTAGAACCCTTCCCCGGTCAGATCCCACAGAGGTGAAGACTCTGCTGAGAATGAACAAGAAGATGGCAAAAACTGTGGGGCACATCTTCAGAATGGGTTCCCAGGATGCAAACAAGGAAGAGGAAATCCGGAAATACAGTCTGATTTACGGACGCTTTGACTCCAAGCGGAGAGAAGGCAAGCAGCTCTCACACCATGAGGTAAAAACTAACAAGCACCACACCTGAGCTCACAGAACACTAAAGGGACAACAAACCAGATTCCATCTTCACCTTGTAACCATACATGTTGATTTAAAGCCTCCATCACTGCTTCATTCAGTGTCTTTTCCCCAGCTGATCATCAATGAAGCTGCAGCTCAGTTCTGCATGCGCGACAACGCTCTTCTGCTCAGACGGGTGGAGCTGTTTTCTCTGGCTCGACAGGTGGCCAGGAAATGTGCCTACACCTCCACACTAAAGAACACAAGGTGAGGGAGGTGGATGTGACCCACACAAACAAACACACCTGCTGCAAGGTAGGAGACGCTAGAAAGAAAGGGTTTGGGACTTTTTGGAGAGTTGAAAGCAACAAATAATTTTGTGATGGAAGCAAAGTGTTACTCAGGTGTTTTTTTCAGTTTTCTTCTGCATGAAAGATTCTGTTACAGCTCAGATTTTATATAAAACATCAGTCAGGTAACGAAAATAACAGCTGATACCTCAATCAAATTCTAGCATTTTGATGACGATACATTAAAATTGATCCATGTCCAAAAGTTTATAAAAACACAAACGTCATTTTGTTGCAATGAAACTTTGAAACAACAAATCTAGTTGAGGAAACAGAATTAATCTCCTAATATCATTCAATGAGCTACAAACGGTGACTTTACATTTAAAATGGTGTTTTCCGTTCTAAACCTCCAGGTAAATAATTTATTTTTAATTGGCCATAACACTCCATCATACATCTGAATGTTTACATTGAAATAAATAAATGAAATACAATTTTAGAATTCTTGGCTGAATTCATATTCTAATTAAACGTTTTCCTTTCTTCTTGTTTTATATCTTCTGCAGGCCGAATGCAGATGAGAACAGCAGTTTGTCTAATAAGAGACCAAGACATGAGGTAAGTATTCACAGCTAAATCCCCCCTGACCGAAGCTTTTTATTTGATACTAATGTTTTTACTTGATGAATTTCAGATCATCGGGCCTGAGAGCGTCTCATCGCTCCTAATAGTGGACGGAGCCGAGAGCACGTCTCAGAGAGCGGACGATGACAGCTTGTCTGCAGAAAACCTGGACTGTGTGTCACATGGTATAATATGCTTTAAACCTCTAAAATATTAAAAGTGATTAAATAAATTTTCATGAAACATTTTCACACTAAGCTCTTGTGCTCACTGAGATTAGTTTCCTACGTTTGACCCTCGCCTGTTTCTGTAAGAACAGAGTTTGAACTCAGATCTGTCCTTTTAGAGTCCAACCAGTCTCCGTCCCCCCGTCCCCACTCCGACACCTCTAACCCTGCCAGCTGGAGCCGTCATCTCATACAGCAAACCTTAATGGACGAAGGGCTGCGATTGGCTCGGATGGTGTCACATGACCGGGCGGGGAAGCTTTGCCTGGGATCAGAAGGAACTCACCCTACAGGTGACTTTTTAAAGACCGACTTACCTGTGATGTGTGACATTTTTAGGCTTATCTGAAGAATCCAACTCTGGGAATTATGTAGAAAGGGAAATGTTCTCAACTAATAATATATTACATGTTATAAAGCTTTTTAAATTACTTCATGTTTGGAAAAACTGTTAATTCTGACTGGACTGACAAGCTAACGGCTAGTCAGAAAAGGAGCAAAACCCACATTGAAGGCTGTAGATTTAAAACAACAGTAGCAAACATTTCAAACTAGTTTATACAGATGTTACTTCATAAGCCTTTAGACTGCAGCCACTCTCAGTTAATTACGCTGACTTTTACATCTATTTACAAGAATTAGCAGCAGCTAGCTGAAGCATTTCCAGGGCCGGCATGAGGAATCACCATATAATGGATGATTAATAAAACAGCATTTGCATAACCATTGAACTGGCAGGTCAGCTTCGTAGAGCCCCATTTTATTTACTGTTTCTTTTTGAAAATGCACTGAACTGGGGAAAAAACTACTAAACTAAAGTAACACAGAGCAGTTTCCTACTCCTCTGCCCTACTGGTTAAAAGTGGAATTACAACTGTCGTAAACAACGGTGCTGCAGCATGCTGTAGCTAGCGCTAACAACGAGCCAATGCTAACATGAGCCAACTAATACTAAAATAAACCACAAAGTAAAAGGATCCACACTGTTGGACAAAAATATTATTACTTGTAAGTCCAGAAGCAACAAAGCCAGGTCACCATCAGTCCGTGATTTTGTAGCCTCCTTTAGCTTCCTCAAACTAGTGTAGGCCACACCTATGTTTACTCCGGTTTTAGGTCTTTGCTTCGCCTTCAAAATCATTACTCTCTTACTTTTACTTCCAGACTCCGCCATGATGCCAACAGAAAGAGCAAACTTCTTTTTCTTCTTCTTGTGCTTTTTATTGACGAACGGCGAACTGAAAATGCTAGCATTGCAGCTAACAGCCATAAAGCAGGCCAAGAGCGCCCCCTAGAACACCTACCCGCTCCAGAAAACTATCAAGTGCAGTTTTTGGCCAGCAGAGGGCTGCAGAGTGGTGACAAATATGGAACTGGTCAAGTTTCTAACTCAACCATCACTGAGATCAATGTTAAAGCTCTAGCTTAAAGTTAAAAAACTATCTGTGTTACTCAGAAATACTCAGAAAATAAATACGTAGACAGGAATAACATTTGAACAATATTACAAATTTAATTATGTTTACCTAAATGTCAACAAAATTGTTGTTATGATATTATTGATTTACATTATATTCTAACCCTGGGGCATGTGATGAAACAGTTGGTAGCACTGTTTCACTGCAGCAAGAAGGTTGCAGGTTCAAATCCCAACTGCAGACTTTCTGCATGTGTGTGTGTTTATGGCAGGTGCTCTGGTTTCCTCCCACAGACCAAAAACATGTACGCCAGCTTATCTGGAGACTCTGTTCCCAAAGTCGGGGTCGGGACCCCACTGTGGGTCACCAAGAACTACACAGAGGGTCTCAAGTTGATTTCCAGAAATAGAAATAAAAGTGAAAAGCAACTGCTGAAGCTACATTTATAAGATATTTTTTACAAAAACTCAACTAAATTGTCATAAATGTTTATAAGTGAACATGAGCTGAAGCAGTTTTGTGAATTATTTAGCTTTTCAGCATGTGTGTGTTCAACTCAGAGATCTGGGGCTGCATGTCTTGACAGTCACTGTTTTGCGGGTCTGAGTTTGACCTAAATTTATTAAAAGTGGATAAGAAAGAAAATGATTGGAGTTATTTTGAAACATCAGTCTGGTCAGAATTTAACTTCATTTATTTTAACTGGGGTTGTCCAAAGAACTATTTACAGCAGGTAAGATAATAATTGTTTATAACCTTTAGTCAGAACTTCAATAGATCTAGGCTATTAATAGAAACAGATTGACAAAAATCACACGGGGTACAATTATGAATGAAAACTTGCTTATTAACTGTATTTTATAGAGAAACGTAGCTCTAGTATCAGGAATAAACACGGTCAAGATGTCACCGGTGTTGAGCTGAAAGTGACAGGAAGACACTCGGTAACCTCCGATGATAACGAGTATTTAATGGCTTTAGAGTTTGAACCCCGTTGAGTCAGAATCTCTCTGAGGTGACGCCTCCCACCACACGCAGCTGAACTTCACCAGACTGTAAACCAGAAAGCACAGAAGTCAGAAGGGGAAACAGAAGGAGGTGGAGAGGAAGAGATGAGAACGAGGCTAGAGGAGAGAAAAAAGAGAGGGGGGAGAGTGTTGCACTGCTACGGCACTTCTTTATTACCCTGTTACTTTTGTGATGCATCACAGCTCCTCGCAAAAAAACCCAAAACAACAAAAGTGATCTGGGCAAGTTAGTTCTGGGCTGAAGAGATGAAGCAAAGGAGAAGGAAGCCAGCAAAGACATGAGGAGGCGGAAAGGGAGGGGGGGTAGGAAGTACTCTGTGGGCGACAAAATCGTACCCCCTCCCTCCTTAGCAGTGACTGACGTCAGAATGTGTTAGGCGCGTGGGCTGAAGGGCGGGATGGATGGGGCGTGGGGGCGATGGAGTGGGAGGTAATTGGAGGGGCGTTGCATTGACTCACCAAGCGACAGTGTACAAAAATAAAACCTGTGGGCAGAGAAATGGCACAGTGTTTTTTATGCATCCTCTCGTTCTACCAAAAGGACTACGGAAATAACAAAAAAAAAAGACATATGTTTCATCTCTGGCTTCCATCTCCCTCCCTTTGTCATGTTTGTGTTTGCTTATCTCTCCACTCATCCAAGTTTCCTTCATGCGTCTCGTTTAATCTGAACTTTCTCCCACTTCCAGCACCCTGTCACTTCTTTAGACGGGATCTTTTAGTAGATTAGAAACACTTCAAGATCTAAATGATCGTATTTGATTTGTTTCCTTTTTTACTGGAAAGCAGCGTTGTTGACGTCATGAAGGATTTCAAAAGGAGTAAACCGTCTCACAAACACAAAAGACATTCTGTATGTGCTGATAAGACTTTGTGCAATAAAAAAACCCTGCTGTGAAATGTTGTTTTCCCAAGAGTTTTTGCCTTCTGATGATGCACATCAGTGCATCTGTTATCATCCAAATGAGTATCAACTTTTGTTCAGTGTCTCCTCTGTCATGCCCACATGATGTTTCAGCTTCATCACTGCTTTATCAGCCAAAAAAGTCCTTCAGCTCTACAGTTCTGGGGACATTTTGTTTCCCAGCAGCTTGGGTTGGTCATATAAACCGTGATGACTTCACTTTATGTGGGAGCGTTTCCTGTTAAATTCCCCAAACTATAATTCAACGCTCCTTAAACACTAGTTTCATCTAGATTACTGCAGCTTTTAAACTGCGCTTCTCCTCTTCTTCTGCCCCCATCACACACAGCAGATTATAAAGCGTTGCAGACATCACTAATTCATTTTGTTCTTCCATCAAAAGGAAAATAAAGTGCATTATTGTGTATTAAATTGGGTTGTGTATCCTTGTATTAAATGACCAGTTTCCCTTTGATGAAGCTCGTTGGATGCAAATCAACCAATCTTCAAAAAAAGAGAAGAACATTTGCCTTTTAATAAAAATAAAAAAAATGTTTAGAGTTGTCTTCCTGGATGATTTGAGAATCCGCACCAACATCATATTGTCTATAGTACTGCATCTTTCCTTATAATGACATATCTCATATAACATCATACTGCCTTTTATAATATTGTATTGTTTCATATTGTATCACAACGGGTCGACGGGTTTAGGAGTTCACCCTGTAGCTGGTGGGTTGCCGGTTCAATGTGTCAGTCGTTGTGTCCTTAGGCAAGACGTTTAACCCTCATTACCTGCTGGCGGTGGTCCATGGGACTGGTGGTGCCTGTGTAAATAAGCCTCGCCTCCATCAGTGTGCCCCAGGGCAGCTGTGGCTATGATGTAGTTCATCACCACCAGTGTGTGTGTGTGTGTGTGTGTGTGTGTGTGTGTGTGTGTGTGTGAATGAATTAATGACTGTAGTGTTAAACACTTTGAAGTCCTCTGACTTAAAAAGTGGCAGGCAGTTATACCATAACATATGGTATTTTATTGTATTTTATAATTTTTCAACATATTATTTCATCATGTTGCTTCATATTGCACTGTGTTTTATTGAACCGTGTGCTGTATCACATTGCATTTTATGATATATCATCATATTTCTCCCTGGACAGATTGCTTAAAGATCCCCTCCATGTTTTTTTTCCCTATATAATATAATTTTTAGAATTTATTATATTTATTTTTATTATGGTTCTCAGTATAATTTATATACATTATTTTTCATTGCTTCACGCGTTTTCTGTTTTAATAAACTCCTGATGCTTTTATATATGAAGTCTAATCCTACAAACTCCATTTTTCCACAGATCATGACGGTAAAGTGGAGCGGCAAACATCGATAACAGTGTGCAGGACCATTAGCCCTTGTGTCACCAAAGATCCAACCATCAACTCCAACCACAGGGGGAAATGAGACCCTCTCTTACCAGGGGAAGGATGCTTGGACCCATGAACTTCTTTTTAAACGCCACTAAATGAGTCACAACTACTTCTGACGGAGAAAGGACAAAATCAAAACAGAATATTTCAGAATTTAGACGCTGGTTTAGGAAACTGACTTCTAAACCCATAAATTGTGAATTAGGTTTTATATTTGGTAGCCAGCGGAAGCACCTTTTTGGTTATCGTATACATGTTAACGTGTCCTGCAGAGATTAGCTGTCAGAAGAAGAAATGAGTGATTCTGTCTGGGAGTTCTGGGAGCAGCACGGTCTGAGAGGTTTCACCTGTACAGATGAAACGAGTTTCACACAGCAGCAGGGGGCACTGCAACTTTGGAAACTGACTCTGAAGTTCCTCCTCACTGAGCAACATTCCATAGATTTGCAGAGGAAGTGTGTTTTTAGCGGAGACATCTCTTTAAAGCAGGTTACAGCATGCTGCTCTGAAGCTCCTCACCTCAGGAAACGACGTTCTGGTTCTAGGTGAAGTCTAGTTAGCTTCACAAGTGACTGATGAGCTAAAAACAGACATTTTAACAAATGTTGATAAAGATCCTAGCATGTGCATCAAAAGAAAACCTGGATCTTCTTCATCCTTTAAAATTGAAACCTATTTATTTTCTTATCTGAGTTGCTTGGACTAAAAACCTGGATGCTTTTGGAGACCACGTCTTGCTTGAAGGCCCTTAAGTAGCGGAGATGCACTCAGATGTTTGCTTTCCTCTGGTCTGGTCTTTAGTATTGTTCACTAAAGGTAAATACTGTACGTTCACAGAGAAGAATGGAAAAGTGAAAACACAATTTGTGGACGTTATTGGATTGCTGATTTATTTATTTTTCTTAGCTGCATCAGAACCTTCCAGATGTTTTTGTATCTGAGTAACCTAAACTAACACGTTGAAGCTCATCTTTTTAAAACTAGTCAGTCACTAACTTCTGTACTGAAAGACTCATGAGAAAACATGCAGACATTTGCAGGAAAATCCTCCCGGTGCTTCACGTTTGACACAGCAGCTCCGTCAAGGTTAAACTACTTTTCCTCCACAGTGAAATATTTAAATGTCTTGTTGTTTTTGTACATTAATCATGAAGTATGTCAGTGAGGTAGCTTGCTGCTCATCATCTGCCTGTCTCTTGAGCATTATTCACCTCTTCAGTTTATTATGTTGCAAAACAGATAATTTATTTTGTTATATCTTAATAAATGTTCTTTATTGGTTTAAGCCCGTGCTGCATTGTATTCCTCAAAAGACGATTTTATTTTCTTGGCAGCTCTGATGTGTGGAAGAGGCAGCAGGAGCTGCGTCACACAGCCAGCAACACTCCTGCTGTCATCTTGTTTGCTGCTCTGATGCTTCCAGCTTTGAGCCTCGAGGCTGCTGTGACTCACCGGTAGCGGTGATGTCATCAGCGCTCATCTCCACACACACACACACTAAAGAGCATAAAGACACAAAAACCTTTGGATTATCCAAATTCAGCTTAGTTTCAAGGATTTGGAGTCATAAATTAATGTTGGTTTATTTGTGTGCCACAGCTGTTAATGTCAAACACAATAAGGTTTTTAAAGAAAACGTTCTAAGCTGTAAAATGAGCCTGTTGGCTCGTAGAGGGCAGGATTGTTTCATTACCCACACTGAAACACCTCCACATAGTTATGAAATACAGCAGCTGTGCAAAAGTTTTGAAAGATCTCTTAATTTCTTCATACTTTCCTCCCCAGGAGCCTGACTAGTCGTGATCCTTAGTTCTTCAGGCTTTCTGAAGGATTTTCTCAGTCCAGTCCCTGTACCTCATCATGAGAGCATGGACAAGATGAGGCTGAAAGAAATGCAGGACTAAAACTAGCTATAACAGGTAAAGAGTAGAAAAAAATCATGGTTTTACATGAAGAAATCTATCAAAGATCTTCAGGAACCCCCTTGTTTATGAGTCAATTTGGGTTATTTTCAGCAGATTCAAATAATATTTGAGGATAAATTTTGTTTTTGTGACAAACTGCATCGAGATCCCAATTAGAATTGGTTCTTTTTTAAAATGTTACCATATTCCCCAGAGTTAGATAGGTGGGAAAAAGCATTTTGTATCTCCTGATCTGACAGTATTCTGTTAGCTTTAGCTTAGCATTAACAATGTAAGTCAATGGTAACAACTAGCATTGCTGTAAGCCGCCGCTGCAAAGCACAAGACACGCAGTGACGTGACGTCTGGCAGACTTTGTCAGTTTCGAGTTTACTGAATAACATTTACAACATTTGACCCTAATGACAGCAAACGGTGAGTTTTGGGGTCGCTGCGTCGTGTCTTTGTGCCTTGCAGTGACAGCTTACAGCGGTGCTTTGTCATCATGCAGTCCCAAGTCAAAATCCTCTCTTGTAATTCCTCTGTTACTTAATTTGCAGTAGATGTGATTATTGTGCTCATCAGGAAAAATTACAATCATTATTGGGTAATTTTCTTGACTTTTTCACATAACATGCTAGCTTTTACCATTCACTTACATCGTTTATGCTAAGCTAAAGCAAATTGAATACTATCCAATTAGGAGAATCACTGGGCTGGTTACAAAATGCTTTTTCCCACTTATCAAAATCTGAGGAATATGGCAAAAGACTAAATTCATCACTTAGAGGTGGAATATTCCTTTAAAGATGTCTGTTATGTGCCAACTTAACACTTGAGTCTGGATTTTTGTGGCTTTCCAAAGTAACATTTATCTGAAAATGATCTGGTATTAAACAGTAAATGCAGGCAAAGTCCATAGAACTAGTGAGTGAGACAACTTTAAAAGATTACAAAAAATCTCATTATAAAAAGAGGAATGACTGAAGATTTTTCTACAGAACACAGACATGTATGCTCCCAAAAGGATAAATATTTATTTTCCAATTTGATTTTCTGATCTTTTTTTTTCCATCAAAAAGCATCTTTACATCAGATTCTCTGTTTACCCGACACATTCATTCAAAGCCCCACACTCTGCAACCGTCCTCAGCTGTGTTTGTTTCACTGGTTTGCTGAAAAAACAACCTCGTTTAGATGATTTTTAAACAAGCTACTGTTCTTTACTGTGATTTTAGGACCAACAGACAGCGAAGAGGAGCTCGTATCATCAGTCAGCTGTCAGCATCACTAATTAGAGTTAAATCTGCAGCGTTATTTTTAGCAGCAGTTATTTCCTGAGTAACAGCATCCAGCAGCAGACAGCTGATCTGGTGAAAAACAGCAGACACACCTAGAAACAATCGTTTCTAGATTGTCCAGATGAGCGTTTTAGATTTCTTATAATCTGCAATAAAGATGGTAACATCCAGACATTTCTTTTCACTAAAATAACAATTTCTGCACATCTAAAGCCCCCACCAGTTTATAAACTCCACTATATTATTACCCTGTCACGCTGTAGCCAATCACTGTCTGAAAAAGATGTCGCTCAGTGAGCCGTCCAGATCTGCAGCCAAATCTGAAGCTCAGAGTGTAATCATCCAACCAGCTCATCATCAACTCAGCCCACAACCTGACACCACGCTGCCTTCACTGGACAAGAAATGCAAAGTCACTGACAGCTCTTTAGGTCTTTAGACTTATAAGAGAAACAAGCTCCTACTAGCAACTTTAGTTTAATGTTTTATTAGATCAAGATTAAACACAGATAGATTTGACGTTTTCTTTAAAGCGTCTGATGCACTATTCTTGGTTTTCCCTGAAAGATAACGCCAATTCTGAGGTGCTTTTTAATTTCAAATACAGCAACAGGTACATGTGACCCGAGAATACGTCAATAACAAAAAAAAAAAAAAAACTATTTATGGGTCTAAACGTCTAAACCATGGAAGGATGTTTATGCAATAAGAGGGTAATAATGGATGTGGAGTGAAAATCAAAAATACAATAAACACATATTTTGACTGATGCATTAGAATAAACCTTGGAACAGAGTTAGTCCATAGTCCAAGGGCAGCAGTAGCTCAGGAGGTAGAGCGGGTTGTCCAGTAATCGGAAGGTTGCAGGTTCGATCCCGGCTCCGGCCAGAGAATGCTGCTGTGTGTCCTTGGGCAAGACACTTAACCCGCCTTGCCTGCTGGTGGTGGTCGGAGGGACTGGTGGCGCCAGTGCTCGGCAGCCTCGCCTCTGTCAGCGCGCCCCAGGGCAGCTGTAGCTACATCGTAGCTCATCCCCACCAGCGTGTGAATGTGTGTGTGAATGGGTGAATTGAGTTGATTGTGTTGTGAAGCGCCTTGGGGGGTTGTAGAACCCTAAGAAGGCGCTATACAAATACAGGCCATTTACCATTTACCATATAAAAATGTAACTAGTCTTTTTTAGATTATTGGAATTCAATAATCAGTATTTTTTATTGTTTGAACCAAGAAGAGAATAAAACAAACTTAAGTGTTTGCAAATGAACTAAAACACATACAGACTCATTTAGTACGAAGACAGCTTGTTAAAGTTTTCTATAATGATAAATTTTACTTTTCACAGCTGTGTGTGAAAAATCAAGACAGATCCTGTAAATTCAGAGAGAGTTGAGAGTATTAATCATTAGAAAACCAGATCTGAACCAAATTCTTCATATCATCAATGACTACAATAAAAATAACATTAAGGGTCCATGAAGATGATGTCACTCTGTCTTTAAATTCGTGTACGATAAAGATTATTTGAATGGATGCTTGCTAAAACAGGGAACGGACCATCTATTTACATTGTTCACTCTTGAGCATCCGTTGCTTAGTAACACCCTTCCCAGACAATTTACATCCATCATCACAGCTTAAGTCAGACGTCAGTGGGACATGCGTCGGGTCTAGGTGATGTGAGTGTGAAGATGTCGTAGGAACTCCCCTCTTGTGGTCGAGTCTCCAGGAAAAACTGCTTGACAGAATTCACACACATGAGAGTGCAGCGCCGCGTCTGACATCATCGCTGCTCCTGCCTGGTTGAGAAGGTCATCGACCTGAGAGGCGCAGCCGGTCATGAGCATCTGGCAACAACACAGGAGAGGGAGAAGAGTTTTAAAAGAGCTCATTCAAGAACTAGAGACACTTTTGTCCAGCAGAGACACTGACCCTAGCCGTGCGTTGAGCCTCGTCTTCAACAGGATGATTTTCATCAGATCTTAATTTGATGGAAGACGCTCTGAGGTGTCTGGATGGGTCTGACGTCAACATGAACGCCTGACTGGGTGTGTCCATGCAGAGCTTTGACATGTCTTCAGCAAGGACGCTTGAGACTGTGCCCACATTTCTGTAGGGGTGATCCACTCTGCATTGCTCTGCAGCCTTCAGCGGTTGAGGCTTTTCGTAAAGAGATGGAGGAAGTTCATGACTGCACTGCACTGGGATGGAAATCAGGTCACTCACATCTTCATTAAGAACAGGCACACCTGCTTAGAGAGGAATATGCAAAGTTTATTTACTGACATGATGTTTACAAGCACTTAAACTAAAACCCAGACCTTGCTGTTTCTGCAGAGCGGTTGTGAGCTGATGCAGCAGCGCTGCCTGTTTCAGGCAAAGGGACCTCAGGCTGAGAAACTGCTGATACAGTTGGTTGTACGCTTCCTCCATCTCACCTGGAGATCTGCTGCTGGGACAAACAGGAGAAATCACATCCGATCTTATAGCCACATAAAGTATAACTACAGACAGGGATCACATACACACTCTATTCTATTGAAGCACATGGTTCTGTAACGTCCTGCTAAAATATGAAAAGTCTTTTCCTAATAATGTCACACATTTACCCTCACACCCATGGACGTCATTAGGCCCCTACATAAATGACACCAAGCCCTCCTAAAATACAGTAACTATCTTCTTATTTTAAAATAATATATCCATATATTTCATAAGAGATCTTGTACACTGAGCACAAGATCACTGAGAAACCGTTTTTTACTTGTTATTTTTTAAATGGTCCCTCTGAGTTTAACATGCAGGTTAAACATGAAAATAGTCTTCCCCTATTTCCTGCATTAGCCGCCGATAGAAAATAGACAGGGAAACACTTAGATTAGAAAAGCTAGTGTGTGTGTGTGTGTGTGTGTGTGTGTGTGTGTGTGTGTGCGTGTGTGTGTGTGTGTGTGTGTGTGTGCTCTAAAAATAAACTAGGAGGAGACAGCCTCAAAGCATCTAAAAACAGTTTCTTCACTAACAACGACTGGTTTTATCCCCGTTTTCCTACCACTGGTCTTGGGTTTTATTTATTCTCAACAGAAATAAGAACAAAAGCAACAAAACCACTTTATGCCTGTTCTTGTTTTTATACGTGTGCACATTGGATGTTGACAGCGGTTATGAAAGTGAGAGGAGGAAGCAAACAGGAGAACTAATGAAAGCATTTCTGCTCCACATGCAGCCAACACTTAGTTATTGCTCTAAACTGATTTTTTTATCTATAGTAGAAGAGAATAGAGCTATTATCATTCTACTTCTGTCTTGCAGCACTTTTCATATCAAAACGATCTTATGACACAAAGTTGGTCACTTTAAAACTCTTTGTTCGTCCTCACCAGAGCTGAAGTCAGAATCTTCTCCAGTTGGGCCAAAATGTCATCAAGGCTTCCTGCAATATTCAAAAACAAACAGCGTGACCTGGACTGAATCTAGACTCACATCCCAATAATTGGTCTACAACTCCTGGATGCTTCATACGAGTCCAAACAAGCGTCAGCTAAAGCTGCTTTTACTCCATCTGAAACAACACGCCACCATACAGCTACAAAAATAAGGAAGCAGCTTTTGAGAAAGCAGAAGTAAACACCCCTTTTATTTTAAAAAGGAACTGGTAAATCTCTGCAGAACATTTTACATTGACTTCAGCATGAACGACTCCTTCCCTCTCGTCGTATACGGTAAAAGCAGATCAGGCCGGCCCTTTTCCAGCTCACTGACACAAAAAATGTTAAACTCATCACTTTGAATTCTGCAAATTTGGCCTGAGACAACTGGCAGAACATTACTGACATGAGAAGAGCGATATATCACGACTCTCCTTGATGAACTGTAAAAATAGATCCTGACACTTCTCAGATTAAAATCTGAAATGGTTTTACATTCCTTTCCTTTTTTATTATTCAGGATCAGACTTATTTTCTTTGTTTTAAAGAAAATGTTGCAATAAAAGTTCAGATTGCAGCCCCAGTAACGTCTCCTGTCAGTCATTAATGTAACTTGCTGTGATTGAGTGAAAGCTGCTCCTGTTTGCTCAGCTATTTAAACTAAACTGATTTGCCACCTTTAGTCCCAACGACAACAAACCAGGTGACCTGACCATAATCAGTCATAATATAAATAAAACGTTTACTCACAAAAACCTCAAAGATCGGTGGTTTACAACAGGAAGAGACGACGTGAACTGAAAGATATGAGCTGCATTTTTCTCTGCCTCTATGACGTCACCATACCTGTGTTTGAGCCAGGTGAGCTCTTCCTGTTAACATGGCCTTCAAAATAAAGTTTCAGTTATTTGTAGATGGGGGAAATTTCCTGAAAACAAAGTAAAATAAAATAAAACTTTTTTTAATCATAGTTTGCTTGTTAGTTTATTGTCAAAAATGTAAATGATAGCTGGTGGAGAGAAGAAAGTAAACATATGTCCAGATATGTTTATATTATTTTTGTTTGGAACTCAGGTTTTTAGTATTTGGGGGAAAGAAGACTAATTTCTTTCTGTAAGTGCATTAACTTTTGTTTGGGTTGGTTATAACGAGCTGTTTCAAAAGATTCCCATTTGTGACATCACAAATGAGGAAATTAGAATAGAACCTCCTATCATGTGCAAGATAGAGCTGCTTCTGGAGGAGCAGCAGCTCTACTCCGAGTTTCTCTGCGGACATTGGAGCTTCTCAGCTTATAGCAGCCTGAGCAGGGTGGGCGTGGCCAGCTCCAGCTTGTTTTCTTAAAGTGAGAGAACCCTGAAACAGCTCATTCTGGGCGATACTGAAACTGTCAAGAATAAAACTCCTGAAATCGCTTCATGTGAGAGGGATTTAGTGCAAAGAACTTCAAAAACATGTTTGTACATAGCTTAGAGCTATTATAATTTAAGAAAAAGTCATAACCTGTCCCTTTAACATGAGTATATTACTAATTATAACATTATAATTTGTTTTATGGGAACAAAACTTCTTTTAGTCAAGAAAAAAACATTTCATAATGCAGCTTGTTTTTTCATTTGCTTCCTTTCCCAACCGTCTAATATGGTTTGGTGCCACTTTAGTGAAATTAAAGCAACAACCTTAGCTATGAAATTATCATTATTTATTTATTTATTTCCATTTTTTGGCAACTTTATTTGTTTGATAATAATTTTCCTCAGCGTGAGAAGTTTGCTCAAGCATTAACTAGGTGACCTGACATTATCTTTGCACTCTTTATGATACGATGAAGGTAGAACAGGAATGAGCTGCAGTGAAAAACAAGCCACATCACTGGAGGCAGTTTAAAGAGGTTATTTTAGGACGGTAGATGATGGAGATCGGCTGAGGAGGTTTGGAAACGCTGCAGCAATCAGTCAGACTGACAAGCACACTTGATAATACTACACATTAGTTATTATTAATAAAATAAACACTTTGACCCAGCGATAGCACTTGGTGGAAAACAGAAAGATCTTATCAAAGTCATAAAACTTTATCACCTGGGTAAGTTGATTGTCATAATGATCTGAAACTGTTTTTATTCTGTGCTATTACAATCAGTCACCTGTTGATTTGAGTGTATAAATGCATCTAAACTGGTAAAATTGCCCAAATAATCAGCCTGTAAATGCATTTCTGACATTGTTTGACCAGCAGGGGACCGATGTGTTGAGAGCGTGTAAGGAAAGCTCTTTGTTGAGTCTTGAGTGGGCGTCTACAGTGATTTAGCTGCTTATATTTTAAGTGCGTGGCATTCTAAGTGTCCAGTCATGTGTTTAGTTTGGCTGATACAGATTTATAAATAGACCAACATTAAGGCGGATGTCAGAGGAGCAGCAGGCTACCTTCTGTCCCGTCCATCCAGAAAGAAGAAGCTGTAGATTTTGCCCTCGGTGTCAACACCTGACAGCCGGTTTTACTGCCAGCGTCTTGTGATTTTATTGGGGTGCCAGCTTCAGACTGGTTATGTAAGTTTGTGTTAATAGGCCGGGCCGCCTTCATCTCTGAGTTACAGCGAGACAGAGTCACGTCTTTGTCATGTTGCCTCTTCTAAAAATGGATCATTTACATTTGTTCCTTTATGTCATTTGCAGAAGAAGTTTTAAAAACACTGACCTGTAGTTTTCATATTGGTCATTCTACAGAATAGCAATTTGGTTTGGTATAAGATTTCTTTAGCAGTTTTATTTTATTTATTTATTTTTTACAAAAAACATAATTTTGACCAGATTGGACAATGACACTAGCTATAATACAGCCCAAAAGCATGTGCTTTTCAAGATACTTAGTTTAAAGGGGACATATTATGAAAATTTCACTTCAGTTATTATAGGTCTATGGTCGCTATCTAACATTCATGAAGTTCTTTACGTAAAATCCCTCTCACATAAAGCGATTTCAGTAGTTTTATTCTTGACAGTCTCAGTTCCTTCCAGAATGAGTAATTTCAGGGCTCTGTCACTTTAAGAAAACAAGCTGGAGCTGGCCACGCCCACCAATCCTCCGCTCAAGCTGCTATTGACCATTTGCACCTATGTCACCTAATCACGTGGGTCTGCCACATTGGTTGGCAAAAGCATGTAAACAGTCAGCGAAACACGAGTACTGAATAAAGGGGAAAGTGCCGTCTGAAATAGTTTTTTGTTGTTGTTTTTTGCGATGTTTAGCCTGGCTTCAACTAGTTCAAGCCCAGTCCACTTGTGGGAAGATTTAGCACAACTAGGTGGGGCTCATAGAGAGCAGTATTTACTAAAGTTACGTGTGTTAGCTAGCTTATGAACGCTAGCTTACGTTCTCCCTGCTGCTGTTCACCGATGTAAACAACATTGATCGCTGCGGTTCCTCTCCGTCCTCAGTCTCCATCAAAGTTATTTAAAAAAAAACGAGTTGAGTTTACATCCTTGTCTGTTAGTTCAGCCAACCGCGCAGCAGACTATT